>PVIU01010796.1:0-68185 GCA_004026605.1 Ondatra zibethicus | reverse complement strand
CCGTTCCGTGCTCCAAAACAAGTGCTTTGCGCATGCGCCTCTCCCGAACAGGCGATGTCAGATCTAGCCTATCCCTGACGACCTGTCAATCTGGTGCCATGAGCTGACCAATTGCTGAATGACACCTCAGAGGCGAGAGAATTTTACTATATAAGCTCGCCGGTCTCGGTGAGCTGGGTCTCCTGTCTTCAGCTGTAAGAAAGCGCCTTAATAAAGCGTGATCGAGAAGAATCCTGGTGTCCTCGTCCTTTCTGCTGGCAGAAGAGGCACGACACTTGCCAGTTTTTCTTAAATTATCCCATCTATCTTTGGCCTCGGGACTTTTATCTTTCTCTGTTCCTGTATACATTTTCTCTCCTTCTTACTCAATGTCTGGCTGTGTAGCTGGGTGGCTGGCTTCTGAAGTTGTCCTCCTTCCTCTCTCATTCCCAGATCTCTCCTCCTATTTATATCCTCTGCCTGCCAGCCCTGCCTATCCTTTCTCCTGCCTTGCTATTGGCTGTTCAACTCTTTATTAGACCATCAGGCAAAACTCTTTATTAGACAGGCAAAAGAATCACAGCTTCACAGAGTTAAACAAAAGTAACACACCTTAAAATAATATTCTACAACAGCTTGCAGTGGGTCACAGTCGAGAGTTTGAGAACGCTTTAGAGGGACTCAGCCTTGGACACCGTGGTGTGTGGACACCGTGGTGTGTGGACACCTTCGTGTGTGAACACCGTCGTGTGTGGACACAGCTGTATTTGTCTTCAGGCAGATAACTTCCCAAGTGGGAAGAATCACTTGGGTTCATTGCTCCTTGTTTATCGGACACATTAATCCTAGCTGGACTCAGAGCTAGGTAGTCATTCCAGAATGGCCCCAAAAATCTGGCCCCATGCGGTCCAGAGGTAGAGGAGTTAGTGAGCCTCAAGGCAGATCTCAGCACACTGCTCCAGAGCCAGCCTCATGTCCACCTAAAGACAGAAGCAATGCCAGCTCCTGGCAGCACTGAGCCTTGAGCTCAGGACCCTGGAATATGCTTTCCACTCCTGAGGCTGAAGTCAAGGAAGGACTCCCAGCAGGAACGGCTTAGCCCCTCTGGTGCATCACTGGGTACTTTCCCCTGGAGTAAGGCAGTAAAGGCCGCAGGGCGGGACCAGGGCTGATAAGTGGATGTAAACTCACTCTGTTCAGGGTGGGGTGGGGGGGATCCCACATGTTGTTCACATTCCTAGGTGTGTGTTGTAACTTGCCAGTGCTAGTGTAGTCTCTTGTTTGCTTTGTGTGTCGGATGTTGACATTGGGTTCCTCTTCCATTGCTCTCCTCCATGTTTTTCTTTCTGATATGATGTCTCTCATTAAACCTGGAGCTTACTGCTTTGGTGAGATTCTCTAGCCAGCAAGCCCCCAGAGTCCTCCTGTCTCTACCTAGCAGCTCTGGAAGTACATGTGTCCGTTGCCATGTATGACTCTTTATGTGGGTGCTGGGAATCCAAACTCATGTTTGCACAGCTGTCTCCCCAAACTCCTATGTATTTTTTTTTAATTTTTTAAAACAGATCTACTTCTCTAGCTCCTATGTATTTTTAAAAGAAAACTTTATTATGAAATTGTTGGCAATTCACAAGAGCAAAGCAGACTCACCGAGTGAGTCCTTTAGTTGCAGTGGGCACCTTCACTTGGCCTGGCTTGTCATCGAGCTTTGGAGTACCTATATGATGTGGGATTTCCCTCTGTATGCTGTGAATTTGTTTTATTGCCATTGGTTAATAAAGAAGCTGCTTTTGGCCAATTGCTTAACAAGACAGGAAAACTAAACTGAATGCTGGGGGAAGTAGGCAGATTCAGGGAGAAGCAGGGAAAAGCCACAGGAGATAGATGCCTTTGCTGGAACCTGCCAAAACTTTGCTGGCAGGCCACGACCTCGTAGTGATCCAGAGATTAATAGAAATGTATTAATTTAAGATATAAGTGCTAGCTAGAAATACGCTTAAGCAATTAATACAGTTTCTGTGTGAATATTTTGCGTCAGGGTAGCTGGGAGGGAATGAACAGCAGCCTCTGCCAACAGATTGGTACATCAGCATGAGGCAAGAATTTCCACATAAAGTCTAAGAAAGCTTTTTTTTTAAGGCTTCTAGACCCACAAAAACGGGTGCCAAATGCAGCTTCTTGGTAACAGTTCAGAGCGGCTCTGTTTGCAAGGGAGGTGCAGTAAAAACTGTGTGACTTCTTTAAAAGACGCGGCTTCCTGGTTCACCAGCACAAATGGCTCTGGCTCTTTTGGGAGATCTGGCTACAGAATATTTAAATGGAGTTGATAGGCAGAGTGCTACAAGTTGCTTAATGGCAACATAGACCCACTGTGTGCCTGGAAATGGGGCTGTGAACATGACTCACAAAGCAGGCACTGAACGGACCTCTGCCATGTTGGACTGGGCAGAGCCAAAAGGAAATGCAGCCTTAATGCTAGCCACGCTGCTTAGTATTTTAAGAAGTGATCTTGGTCAGAAAAGGATTACAGATATGCAATAAAGACAGATTCAGATAAAAAAAAGACCACTAAATGGGTGTGTTAGATAAATGTACATAGGTTTGGGAGAGAGAAGAAAAAGAGTATGGACAGCTATAAATGGAAATAGTTTTAAAAAATAAAATAAAGTATTTAAAGAGACAGAGTAAAGACAGTCATAGATTAATGGAGTAAAGATAAATAAGCCCCATAAAGATGGAATATACACAGAGAGTCTGGATTATGTATATTATTGTGTTTTCTTTGAATTTTTTTTGACTGTGAATGAGCTAAATAGAGAGAAACATTTCATTGTATGGGCTCTTAACAATATGGCTTAACAATATATATATTAACTATATATATTAAATAAATATATATATTTAAGCAGTTGAAAATTAGTAACATATATATTTTAAAGGTATTTTGACCTCGAAATTTGGGTCTAAGGATTTGTTGCTTTGGAAAAGAGATTCTTTTTTTGTTTCCACAGAGGATGAGAACCTATGGATTCCTTGCAGACTAATGTGGTTTGATGGACCAAGATCCATTGAAAGGTCTCCGTTAACGCCCTCAAAAATAACTTCGCCCAACAAAAAAGCAGGAAGAAGTTTGGAGATAACTGCGTCCAAATTCCCTAAATTATTGTTTATAAATGTTTGTTTACATTTAAAGGGGGATGTGATATAGAGATCAATACTTTGCATTGTTATGGAGCTTGGATACAAATTTAAGATCAATTTTGCTATATAATATATTTCCGCTCTTGATTAAGGTATTGTGTTTGTGCATCTCATTTAAAAATGTATAATTAAGAAATATAGGTTAATAGATAATCATCTATAATAGTCAAGCTTGTAGTCATGTTAGTTAGGTTTTCTAGATATATAGAGATATAGTTCAGTTAGATAATCATCAACACTTTCAAAGACTTACAAAATATGGCATTTAAAATGTTTTAAGAACTAAGGACTTTTCTTGACAATGAGACACATCTGCTTCTGTCAGCACCAATCTACTTCAAGAGGAAGATGGGAATTGACGAGGCTCCTTATGAAGTTAGTTAGCCATTTGGGCAAGAAACTGTTCTTGCCTGGACTGCTTGATGTTATGCTGTATGAACTGGACTGAAGCTGCCTAAATAAGGTGAGACAGTCCTTCAGGGTTCCTGCTTCATGAAAGAGTCTGCCAGACATTCTGCAGGACATAGAAGAAAGTGACTGACAAACTGCCAATATAGGCGGAACTGTCTTTGAAATTTCCTGCTTCATGGAAAAGTCTTCCAGATACTATGGGCCTGTAGGGTGAAGACAGGTGCTCCGATGTTACAGAAGAACTTTGGGTGACTGTCCAGGCAGCGAGATGTCTCTGTCAATTCTAGAGTTTTGGAAGTTGCTTACAATGCACTTCCTGTTTATTTAGATAATATTATATCCTTTTGGAGTCTTTTAAAAATATTTATTTATTTATTATGTATACAATATTCTGTCTGCGTGTATGCCTGCAGGCCAGAAGAGGGCACCAGACCTCATTACAGATGGTTGTGAGCCACCATGTGGTTGCTGGAAATTGAACTCAGGACCTTTGGAAGAGCAGGCAATGCTCTTAAGCGCTGAGCCATCTCTCCAGCCCTCCTTCTGGAGTCTTTGATGCAGTTGAAGAATAGTTACAGTTATAGTTTTCCTTAGTTATGATAAAAGATAAAGTAGATATAAATATTGTAACTGTAATTCTTGTTTGATACCTGTTTTGTTATATGTAAATTTACTTTGTTATTTAGACAGAAAAGGGGAGGTGATGAGGGATTCCCCTCTGTATGCTGTGAATTTGTTTTATTGCCATTGGTTAATAAAGAAACTGCTTTTGGCCAATGGCTTAACAAAGTAAAGCCAGGCTGAAAGAGATACATAGAGAGTAGGCTTAACAGAATAGAGCTAGGTGGGAAAACTAAACTGAATGCTGGGAGAAAGTAGGCAGAGTCAGGGAGAAGCCATGGAGCCACCTGCAGGAGACAGACACCTCCGCCGGAGCCTGTTGAAACTTTGCCTGTAGGCCACAACCTTGTGGTGATGCACAAATTAATAGAAATGTGTTAATTTAAGATATAAAAGCTAGCTAGAAATATGCTTAAGCTATTGGCCAGACAGTATTGCAATTAATATAGTTTCTGTGTGAATATTTCAACTTTCTGCCCTGATTCCCTTTGTGATGGTCAGTAAGATGTAAGATGAAACAAGCCCTTCCCCTCCCCAAAGTTGCTTCTGGTTGTTTATCACAGAAGGAAATGAGAATAGAACTGGTACCCCCCCACACACACATATTAGCTGGGCTATGGCTGTGATGTCCCTGCCTCTGCGGTTCTGTGGAGGCCTGGAAGGTAAGCATGTTGAGAGCACTGCAGGTGCTGGCTCGTGGAGTTTCAGAGGGAAGTCTGAATACATAAGGTCCTATTGGGCTGTTCTTGTGATGTATTTGAATTAAGAATCTGTGGTTTCTGGTCAGCTGGGGCTGTGACTGACAAAAGACCAACACCACTAGAATGAAACCTTGGCCTCCTGTAGACATTAGCCCAGAAGGTAGAAGTAAAATGCTGATTTTAATTGGGTCTCATGGTTTGTGATTTGAGGGAGACAGGAGAATTTTCCCAGTGTTTGAGGACTTAAGGCCTATCCCTGGGCCTAGAGAGGTGGCTCAGAAGCTAAGAGTGTCTACTGTTCTTGCAGAAGACCTGAGTTTGATACTCAGCACCGATCTGGTACGCAACCATCCATAACTCCAGCTCCAGAAGGATCTGATGCCTCTGGCCTCTGCGGGTACCTACACTCATGTGCACATACCCTCTCCAACATACACATTAAAATAATAGAAATCAACCTTTAAAATTTATTTTCCTCTCATTTTTATGTGTATTAGTGTTTTTACTGCATGTGTGTTTGTATACCATGTGCAGGCAAGTGCCCACAGAGGCCAGAAGGGGGTGGAAGCTCCCTGGGACTGGAGCTACAGATGGTGTGAACTACTGTGGGGGTGCTGGGAATTGAACCCAAGTCCTACAGAAGATCAGCGAGTGAGTGATCTTAACCACTGAGCCAACTCCCCAGCTATAATAATACTTTTGTTTGTTTTTCAAGGTAGGGTTTTTCTTTGTAGCCTGACTTACTCTGTAGACCAGGCTGGCCTCAAACTCAAGAGACCTCCCTGCCTCTGCCTCCCACCTGGTTAAAATAAATCTTACAAAGAGACCTACCCTATACATTAGGGAATGTTTTGTCAGCTGTTCAATTGTGTTTAAAGCAAATGCACATACAGAAAGATTTAAGAGTTTTATTTAGACCAGCTGGTGATTGAGACTGGACCCCTTTAAACTATTATTAAAATCAATTGAACTTATAAACAGAACAAAAAGTGTGTTTTTTAAAGACAGGAGCACAAAACATGAAATCCTCCTGCCTCAGCTTCTGAGCACTTGTGTTTGTACTACCTCATCTGCATAAATTAGTCTTGTGTGTATGTGTGTGTGTGTGTGTGTCATATTCACACGTATGTGGGAGGCTGTGTGTATTCTCACAGCATCTACAAGAGAGGTTTGGTGTCCTCTCCTAGCACCTTAACTTATTCTTGTGCAAAGTCTCTCCCTGAACTTGGGGTTTGGGTTTTCTTTGGTAGACTGGATGTCATCAAACTCCATCAATCCTCCTGCCTCCACTCATCATAGCTGGGGTCACTGGCATGAAGGGGGACACCTAACTTATCATGTAGGTGCTGGGATCTGAACTCTTGTCCTTATGATTGTTCAGCTGAGCTTCTTTATAAATTGTGTTTTTGAGACAGGGTCTCCCTACACAGCCCCGGCTGTCCTGGAACTCATTATACCAGGCTGGCCTCCAACTCAGAGGTCTTCCTGTTTCTGCCTCCCAGGGCTGGTACTCACCACTCATGGCCTTCATGAGTTTTTAAAATGGAACTTCAAGTGCTTGAGGAAACACTACACATAAAACTTGACTGTGTCAGCCGGGCAGTGGTGGCGCACGCCTTTAATCCCAGCACTTGGGAGGCAGAGGCAGGTGGATCTCTGTGAGTTCAAGTCCAGCCTGGTCTACAACAGCTAGTTCCAGGACAGGCTCCAAAGCTACAGAGAAACCCTGTCTCGAAAAACAAACAAACAAACAAAAAAAAAGAAAAAAAAAGAAAAAAAAACAACAAAAAACTATAGTTGTTAGGCAGAATACACACTTAGAAACCTGCAGAGGGCCCATTGGTGTGGGAGTCTCACATTTGTGAGTGTGTATTGAATCACAGGATAAATGTGTATCTTGCTAAGTGTTGAAGTAAACAGTCAGAAACCACTGTCCTAGTTGGCTGAGGGTACCTGTGAGACCAAGGCATCATGTACCTGACAGGTCACAGTGCCCGAGAATGCCAAGAACTGCTACTCCCGTCTTTGTTCTTTTCCACAAAGTCTTTCTGGAAAGAATTATGAGCCTTTTAATGGTCACTGTCCTATTTTTAGAAAATGCCCCGTTTCTCTTCCTCTCTTCCAAGCCCTGCTTTCTGAGTTTCTCCTGAGCAAAGTCCCGACCAGGTAAGACAGTGAGTCAAACACAGACACCTCAACCCATGGCCACTAGGTGGCGAGACCTGGCTGCGATCTCTGGAGTGTTTGGATGGTAGCTAACCCTGCTGAAGGGCCAGGAGAGGGTGCTTCCCTGTGATTCTCTTTCAAAGGAGGCCTGTCCATTATCATCCCTATTCTGTGGGTAGCAGTAAAGAAGCCCTTCTGGGCTGGAGTGTGGGAACAGGGGATGAATTCCACCAGGGTAGTTCCTCTGGTGAATTTGATGTTGCATTCTTGTGACATGGGGTGCAAACTGGGGGATGCTGGCACTGGGGCCCAGCACGCATTAATTTGGATAGTTGCTTGATGAAATGGGTATCAGGAGCTTTGGTTGGTTTTGACCCCAGCGATGCAACCCGTGGTGAGGCTTAGGGGGCGGTCTTTGCAAAAAGCACTGAACATTCTGGGTGCTCTCCTCCCTACACCCACTGCAACTAGAATGTGCTATTGTGATCCGACTTGGAGTGACCTGTGATTTGTGGCCCACATGGGGACTACGGGGAAAGGACACTACTTTCTGTTTTAGGTTTTAAAATTATCTTCTGTGTTTTGGCTGTATGTATGTCTGTGTAGTTTATGCATGCTTGGTGCCCACAGAAGTCAGAAGAGGGCATCTGATTCCTGTTGGATGCCAAGAACCAAACCTGCAACCTCTGCAAGAGCAACACATGTTCTTAACTGTTGAGCCATCTCTCCAGTCCTCTATTGCTGTAGGAGTTCCTTCTGTTTGTGTGTTGCTTTCATTGGTTAATGAATAAAGAAACTGCCTTGGCCTAGTTGATAGGGCAGAACTTAGGTAGGTGGCAAAAACAGAACTGAATGCTGGGAGTAAGAAGGGCAGAGTCAGAGAAGCCATGGATCCTCTGCCTGAGATGGATGCCAGTTAGAATCTCTGGTAAGCCACTGGCACATGGTGATACATAGATTAATGGAGATGGGTTAAACTAATATGTAAGAGTTAGCCAATAAGAAGTTAGAGCTAATGGCCAAGCAGTGTTTTAATTAATACAGTTTCTGTGTGGTTATTTCAGGTGTAAGCTAGCTGGGTGGCCGGGACAAACAAGGGGCCCTCTCCTTGTAATACCCTATGCCTCTATAATTAATTACGGCAGGGTACCAGGTTTTGTTGTGACTGTCCAGGTAACCGGGTTGGGAGTCACAGGTCTGCCTCACCCCTGTCACTGAGATGACTACACTGAACTTTGTTGGGAAGCATGGGTCCTGCAGGACTGTCTGGTGGCCACGGTGGTTGCCATGTGAGTTCTGGGTGGCGATGGAGACAGGAGGTAGCCCCACAAAGTGGAGACTCTGTTAACTCTTCATCCTACCAATAAAGCATCTTCCACAAGGCTGCATCTGTTACCTGCCTCTGAGAACTCCTACCAAGTCTGAACACACAGAAGCCTCTCACTGTTCCAGAGTGTGAGCGTAGAGGGGAAGGTTTCCCATCATCCCATGTGGGGAAGCCGGGATGTCCTGTAGAGAGGGATGGTCTCCACTGAGGAACCCGGCAAAGCAGCTCTGGTGGCACTTTGTGAAAGTCAGGCACAGAGAAGTTCCTGGGTCTGAAGGTTCACAGGGAGAGTGTGCAG
Organism: Ondatra zibethicus; assembly: GCA_004026605.1. NCBI lineage: Eukaryota > Metazoa > Chordata > Mammalia > Rodentia > Cricetidae > Ondatra > Ondatra zibethicus. The sequence goes on along the minus strand of PVIU01010796.1, from coordinate 59,481 downwards.
CACAAATCCCAGAGTCAGATATAGGGGTGACTGTTGAAGATCAGAGAAGCAGAAGGCCAGTCACTAGAGAGTTCTTTTACTTCTACCAGTGCTCAGCCCAAAGGGGTGATCCTGTCATCAGACTACATCTCCCAACTGTGTCTGTCTCCACCAAACCTCAGACTCCCCTGAGCTCCTGTTTCCTTCCGCTTTTTATTTTTCTCTCTGCCCAGCCATGTGATGCCTGTCTCCACCTCCCTAGTGCTGAGATTAACGTTGTGATCCCAAGTGCGGGATCACCTTTGTGTGGGCTGCTTCTCTTTTAGACCGATTCAATCTTGTGTAGCACAGGATGACCTTAAACAGATATCCCTCTGCCTCTGTCTCCTGAGTACTGGGATTAAAGGTGTGAGCCACCACTCCCTGACCTCTAGTGGCTTAGCTCTGCACTCTGATCTTCAGGCAAGCTTTATTTGTTAAAGCATAAACAAAATATCACTACAAGAGCATCCTTCGCAAAAGGACAGAGTGTGGAGGAAGAACAAGCAGAACTCAATGTACTTAAATAAGCCATACAAATGATTATTCAGGTTTTTTAAAAAAAATCTTATTTTATGTATGAGTGCTCTGTCTTCATGTACACCTATATGCCAGAAGAGGGCATCAGATCCCATTATAAATGGCTGGGGATCAGCAGGTGGTTGCTGGGAACTGAACTCAGAACTATCTCTCCAGCCCGTATTTTTTTTTTTTTTGAGATAGGGTCTCATATAGTCTAGGCTAGCTTTAAATTTTCTGTATAGCTGAGGATGACCTTGAACTCCTGACCTCCTGAGTGCTGGGATTATGATGTGCCACCACACCTAGGTTTACTTCTTTTTTTCCTTCCTTCCTTCCTTCCTTCCTTCCTTCCTTCCTTCCTTCCTTCCTTCCTTTCTTCCATCCTTCCTTCTTTCCTTTCTTAAACCAAACCAATGAAGTACAAAGAAACCTAAATGACATAGTCTTTCACAGTGCAACATATTGGCACTGAATGGAAAGTAATTCACATGGCAGAGTTCAAAAGCCGAGAGAAGTCTAGAATGAAAAGTTTCACCTTCCTTCTTGTCTTTTGCACCAAAGCTAAGTTCTATTCACTTTCTTATGAGGGGTCACCATAGACCATCACTGTGACTTGCTGGGAGTGGATCACTCAGCCTACAGACTTCTGCAGGTCACCATCTCAAGGCATGGGTGTTGGGGACACACTCCATTGCAAGTAGTGGCTGTAGGAGAATTGTCATGGATGCTGTGACTTATTAGAACAGTTTCCTCTTGATGTTGAGCTTTTGTGAGCCTGGCTGGCAGAATTGGGTCACTGAGAGCTGAGCTTTGAAGCCTCTGGCCCCATACTTCCTGCTCTGATGTAATGCTCAGAGCCTCTGCCACCCTTAGGTGCTGTGAGCTCCACCATGCCACAGTGGTGGACTGAAATTCCTCAATCCGTGATCTAAAATAAACATTCTTTTCTATCATGCCTTTTGGTAACAGTGATAAAAAATAACTGCTAGGATGTCTTTCACGGAGTTGTCCATTTAACTCAGGCCACAGATCCAGCTATTTGATTAAGCAGTTTAAAACCATTTAACAGCATTGCAAATGCTTCCAGTGGGTCTGATTATCAGTTCTAGCCCCACAGTCCCAGAAGAACCAGCTAGACTCAGCTGTCTGCATCATGGCGTTCTGTTTCTATGGCCAAATCTCATTAGCTGTTGAAACCTGGTGTAGAAAGGAGTTGAGACAAATAGTACATGTCTGTACTCCAGCATGTGGGAAGGTGAGGCAGGAGAACCGCCACAAGTTCAAGGCCAGCCTGGTCTACACATGGAGTTTCAGACCAGTCAGGGCCATATATAGCAAGGGATTATTATCTCAAAAGACAGACAAATAGAAAGCAAAGCCCAGACAGGTTTGGTGGAGCCCATTTCTAACCCAGCGTTTAAGAAGCCAAGGCAGGTTTTGTTTGTTTTTTTTTTGACACAGACTGTCCAGGAACTCCCTCTGTAGATCTGGCTAGCCTTGAATTCAGAGATCCACCTGCCTTTGTCTCCTGAGTGCAGGATTAAAGGCATGCTCCATCATACTTGGCTCTGAGGCAGTTTGAGGACAGTATGGTCTATGTAGTATGTTTGTGGCAGTCCCGTGTAATATAGCAAGGCATGTCTCAAAAACCCCAAACCAAAGTCAAACAAAAGATGCAAAGTTCAAATTCATGAGGGCAATGAGATAGCTCACCATGTAAAGATACTAGAAGCACAAACCTGACAGCCTAAGTTCAGTCCCCAGAACCAAGTGAAGTTGGAAGGAGAGAACTGACTCTGGAAAAAATTAAGCTCTTGAGAAAACTGCGTCCTATTCAAAGGCTTTGGAGAACACCTTAAGTACTGAGAGCTACATGGAAGCAACATGGAGCAGCAGCTTGAGATGCTCTGCATGACAAGAAGTAGGCAAATCTCCTTGGATGTGGCACGTTCTTTAAATACTTCTGTTTAAGTCGGGTGCATGCCTTTAATCCCAGTACTCGGGAGGTAGGTGGATCTCTGAGTTCTAGGCCAGCTTGGTCTCCAGAAAGTCTTCCAGGACAGTCAGGGCTGTTACACAGAGAAACCCTGTCTCAAAAAACCAATAAATAAATACTTATTTCATATATGTGCACATATGTGTATGAGAGAGAGAGAGAGAGAGAGAGAGAGAGAGAGAGAGAGAGAGAAAGAGAGAGAGGCTGTGTCATAGTGTATTAAATCACAAAACAATCTCACACCAGTTTGGAATTTATTATTAAAAGGGTTATTTATTTGAGGGGAAAAAACTTACAGAACACCTGTCCTACACGACCAGGAAAGGAGTCCAAAGCAAGAGAGCAAGAGGAGGGCTGTCGCCGCTTTTTAAAATGAAAGAGACCATGCCCCAGTGGGCTGGTATCTTAAAGACTTAGCTGAAGGAGCCGAAGGAGCTCCCGCAGCACCTCCCCCTTTTGTTTAAGTAAGAGAGTTCTAAACCTACTACAAAATTGTATACAATAAAAACAAACATCCTATTTTAACTAGCTTAAGTCTTGTATAATAAATAACTTGGCCAAGTCATGAGAGGAAAGTAACTACATTTATCTAGTCTTCAACCCCATCGAAGATCTGAGAAGGGAAATAATGTTACCTGAGTAATTAGGAAGTGCAATCAAACAACTTCCAAAATATGCAACAAATCACAGAGACAACTGGCTACCTGGGCAATCACCCAAAGTCACGTTTGCAGCGTTGAAGCAACCAACTTTGGCTAAGGCCTAGAATAACTGACAGATTACTTTTAAAGGCAAGAAATTTTTGAAAACCGTCTTACCCTGTCTTGGCAAGATTTGACAGTTCTGCTTATCCATTTCTGGATACTATGTATTTTGTCAGTAGTTGAGGTATGGGCAGTTCCTTGCCCTGAGGCCGGTTTTGCCAAGAAGAAGACAAGCTCCAAGTGGAGTGTCTTTGGTGCTCAACAATCTCTCAGGAATAGATCGGTGTTGTCAGGAGCGATTGTGTCTCACTACCACAGAACTCTAGGTTAGATTAAATGCCATTTTCTACAGCTCTTTGAAGAGGTTGAAGATTATTTATACAGAATATAATCTCTATGTATCTAAAGAACCTGATTAGTCTAACTATAAATATGACAAACATAGATGACTATTGATCTACAATTCTTAATACCTATCTAATTTAAAGACTAAGAGAATAAACAACTGTGCAATAAATGAGGACAATGTCATAAATTGTTTCCAAATGTAAACAATGTACAAGTATACATTGCAATATGGTAAAAAAATATCAATACATAAACTATATAAGTATCTTAATCAGAGGTAAAAATGTACACTGCAATATGGTAAATATATATCAATACAATATATATATCAATACATAAAAAATGTTTTAAAAAGAGGTAGAAGCATGCATGCATACAATATTCAATATAATTTAACTTTGTATCCATATACAAGAATCTATGCCAATGTAATTATCTATAAACAATAACTCACAAATACCAATCTATTATCCCAACATCCAATTTTCCCTCTTTTTTTCTCTTTTTTTTTTCAAAAAGATCCCTGAGCTTATAAAATTCCTCCTCCAACCCTCAACCATATACTAATTATAATCAACCCCTAAATGATGTCCCTAAACCCGAGGACAAACTTTGCTGGGAGAGGGGACGTCGTCTTCTAGAATTACTTCCAGCTGTCATAGGGGCGACGTTCTTTCTAGGGGATCCCGTGAAAGTAAAATGATGGTTAAATTTCAAGATCAATGTCTAAAAATAGTCTCTGAGTATTATATGGAGGTCTGGCCAGAATGTTGTAAAGATGTGCACCATTTCAGCTAACCAAGTTGGAAACGTCTTGTGCAGCTGGTACTTGAAACAGGTCTTGTAGTAGTGCTATCAGTATCATGACGTCATATCAACCAGGTGGAGTTGTTGTTATGGGGCCCCATCTTCTTCCTGGAAACTTCAAAGATAACTGCATGAAAAATTCATTGTTTATTGTGGAAAACTTAAATATTATTTACAGTTGTTTATATTCAATGAAAGGCATGATAAAGACAAAAATAGATATGAAGAAAAGCAAAGATGTTTTCTAAATTCATTTTTCTTTCTGTCCCATATCATGGCTCTTGACATGAGACAGAAACTCCAGAAACTCTGGGTTTTTCTCTTAATAACAGGCTTGGAATTAGAGAGGGACTAAGCCAGAGTCCAACTCCAAAACCAGCTCTATATACTTATGAATATAAATAAACAAAAACATATGTAAACATTATTACTTACAGAACCTGTTCGATTTTCTTGGTGATCCATATTGGGTAGTAATTTTTTCCATCCAGGGTCCCTTGAATTTTTTTGTTTTGAAGATGAGTGTTGTCCTGCGGGGATAAGAACAGAACCCTGCCCCCATTCTATATGTTTTTCTTACTACCTGTAGAATTATCATCATTGTGGATGAGCTGTCATTTCTCCTTTCCAAGAGGTTTCTCCTCTTCAAATCGAACCTTTATTAATTTTGATGGTATCCACAATTTTTCTTCTACTGTGGAAACAAGAGCAAAACCCCTTCCTCAACACAACACATCTCCTGGCTTCCATTGAGAGGTCAGCACATCCTTGAAATAAACCAGTTGATTTAGTTCAGCAGATTTTTCCATTATCCAATGTCTTTCTGCTGCTGCTGTTCCTTTCTCATTAGCGTTAAGAAAATTCAAGGTTAATAAGGCATTATGTAATCTATTTTGGGGGGCATTTTCCACCCCTTTCTGTTTATTTAACATATCCTTTATAGTTCGATTTGATCTTTCTATAACTGCTTGACCTGTAGGATTGTGAGGTATACCTGTAACATGCTTAATATAATAATAAGCAAAAAACCATTTCATTTTCCTAGAGACATATGCTGGACCGTTATCTGTCTTTATTTGTGCAGGTATACCCATGATGGCCATAACTTCTAATAAATGTGTGATTACTGAATCAGCTTTTTCTGAGTTTAAAGCAGTTGCCCATTGAAAGCCTGAATAAGTGTCAATGGTGTGATGTTCATATTTTAATTTTCCAAATTCTGCAAAGTGGAACACATCCATCTGCCAGATTTCATTCCTTTGAGTACCCTTCAGGTTGGTCCCTGCAGGTAGCAGTGTTTGGTTATATAAAGAACAAGTAGGGTATCTCTTTATAATCTCCTTAGCTTGTTGCCATGTAATAGAAAACTCTTTCTTTAAATCTTTGCTATTAATGTGATGTTTTTTATGAAATTCTGAGGCCTGCAACATGCTTCCAATCAATAATTGATCAATTTCTGCATTACCTTGTGCTAGAGGACCTGGCAGACCCGTATGGGATCAGATGAGTGTTATGTACATCAGACAAAGCCTATTCCTGATTATGTCTTCTACCTGTACAAACAATGAAGTCAATTCTGTATCATCTGGTATAAATTCAGTGATTTCAATATGCAAGACAACTCTTTCTGCATATTATGAATCCCTAACTATATTAATAGGTTCTTTAAAATTCCTTAGCACCATAAGAATGGCATATAATTCTGCCTTCTGGACAGAAGTATAAGGGCTTTATTCCACCTTACTCAATTCGTCTGGTTTGCAACCCGCCTTCCCTGATTTATTAGCATTAGTATAAAATGTACGGGCTCCAGTTATTGGAGCATCATGTACAATTCGAGGAAGAATCCAAGAAGTTCTCTTTATAAGGTTAAATCTACCACTTTTGGGATAGTTGCTATTAATTTCTCCCAGAAAATTAGCACAAGCCCTTTGCCATGGCCCATTGTCTTCCCATAACCTTTTCATTTCATCAGTAGTCAAAGGCACTATAATTTCTGCTGGATCTATACTTGCTAGCTGACAAAGTCTCAGTTTACCTTTTATAATTAATTCAGAGACCTTTTCCACATAAGTTTTTAATTTTTCACTTGGTTTGTGTGGTAAAAAAGATCCATTCTAAAATAATATCTTCCCTCTGCATTAAAATTCCTGTAGGAGAAATTCTGGAAGGCAATATGACTAGAATACAACTAAGATTTGGATTCACCCTATCCACACGTGCCTCCTGCAATTTTTCCTCAACCATTGTCAGTTCCTTTTGTGCTTCAGCTGTTAATTCTCTGGGACCATTCAAATCTTTATCACCATGTAAGGTTTTGTTTAAATGAATTATTAGATCAGGTGTTATCCCAACAGTCGGTCATAGACTGGAAATGTCTCCTAACAATCTTTGAAAGTCATTAAGAGTCCATAATCGATCTCTCCTAATTTGTGCCCTTTGTGTCCTAATTTTCTGTAAACTTATTCTGTAACCTAGGTAATTAACAGAATCTCCTCTTTGAATCTTTTCAGGAGCAATTTGTAATCCCCATTTAGGCAAAATTATCCTTACTTCCTCAAACATTCTTTCTAAAGTATCTATGTTTGAATTGGATAGCAAAATGTCATCCATGTAATGGTAAATTATAGACTTAGGAAATTGCTTACATATTATTTCCAATGGCTGACTTACAAAGTATTGACACAGGCTGGGGCTATTGAGCATTACCTGTGGGAGGACAGTCCACTGCTATCTTCTAGTAGGCTGAGAGCTATTATAAGTAGGCACCGTGAAGGCAAATTTTTCTGTATCCTTTTCTTGTAAAGGTATAGTAAAGAAACAATCCTTCAAATCAATAACCAATTGTTCTGAAGCCTGCAATTTATCTTCAGCTAGAGGCCATTGCTTAACCCATATTGGCTTCTCAGTTAGCCATTTTAAAGGTAGGGCTGTTGGTACTTCTAAAGGTTTGTTAGTTCCTTTATGTTCTCGTACAGCCTGAATGGCTGGTGACCTTTGTGCATAGTACCTTATTATATCCTTCCCAGAATTATGAGGTCCTGGGACTGCAGGAATGTTAATCTGGGTATTCCATTGCTGTAGTAGGTCACGGCCCCATAAATGTATTGCAATATCAGCTACATATGGCCTTAGCTTTCCTCTTTGACCTTCTGGCCCAATACAGTTAACCCATCTCATGCTTTGTTTAACTCGAGATATGGTTCCAATTCCTAGTAATTGAACAAGAGGCCAATTTGGATGCCAAGATTCTGAAGTGATGACACTCACACCCACTCCTGTGTCTATCAAACCAACAATCACAATTCCATTTATACACAATCTCAGCTTTGATCTCTGATCATTTATAGATGTTTGCCAAAATATACGCTTATTTCCTATTTAATTTCTGACTTATCCTCCAAATTTGAGCCATCATTTAGAACCTTATGGTCTTGCACAGAAGGTTCTAGAGTTTTTAATTTTCCTGGTGTGACATGTCCTCCACAGTTACTGGGAATGACTGGGCCACTTTTGGCTTGGAGTCTTGCGAGAGGCCCCTCAAGGAGTTTTCCGATGGTATCAGGTTGCCTTGTCTGTCTGTTGTTGATCTGCATTCATTGGGCCAATGTCTTCTTTTACCACACCTCCTACATATAGCTGAAGGCTGAAGTTTCCTATTCCTGCCATTCCCAGATGAAGTGTTATTCCTAGAAATTCCTTGCCTGCAATCCCTTTTTAGGTGTCCTAATTTACCACAATGAAAACATTTGGCAGATTGATGTCCCCTCATCGCTTTGGAAATCGCTTCTCCTACCCGAGATTCGTCATCGTAATTAAAGGTCTGAAAATTCATGGTATTCTGGATCCATTCATCCATAGGTGCTGATCTAGACCTTAAAGGCCCAATTATCTTTTTGCAGTCTAAGTTTGCATTTTCAAAAGCCAGCGATTCAAGAATTAGTTGTCTAGCTTCTGGGTCTGTTACTCCCATGTTCAGAGCCTTAATTAATCTTTGCAAAAAGTCAGTATAGGGTTCTCCCTGTCCCTGCCTAACCGTGGTATATGACTCTATCCTTTTCCCCTGTTCTGGTGTTCTATCCCAGGCATTCAAGGCTGCTTTGTAGCATAGGAACAATACTTCATCATAAAGAGCTTGGACCTGTGGATCAGCATAAGCTCCTATGCCAAGAATTTGATCCTGTGAAACCTCCACACCTTTTGCTCTTCCTTGCTGTTCCATGTTTGAATTCTTCTCTGAAATAAACTCTAAACATCAAGGAATATCCATCTTCCAACACCGCTGATGCTAACTGGGAGAAATCATGGGGTATAGCCCTGATATTAGGAGCCCAAGTTCTTATCATTTCCTTAACAAATGTAGAGTGCAAACCATAATTGACGATGGCTTGCTTAATTTCCTTTAGGCCATTCATTCCTACTGGCATCCATCTAACTTCTTTAGCTCCATTTGATCCTTTAGAAGTTGACGCTTTGTCAGAATAAATTACAGGGTATGTCACTAAAACCTTGGGTAAACCAGTTCTGACAGCTGGTGGTGGCATTGTATCCTGCCCTTGTGTCTTCTCACCCAGTTCATCAGCTCTGATAATTTCCTCAATCATTTCAAATCTCTTAATCATTGTCTCACGTAAGGCCTGAATCTCCTGACCTGCAAAAGTTTCTAGTGATTTCCCTATGGCATCAATTTTCTGGTTCCCATTCTGCACCTGTTATTCCAAGGTCTTAATGTTTCCTTTCAAAGATAACATCTCCTCCTTGAACTGCCCCCGGATATTGTGTAAGTTGCCATCCTGGAGGTATATTCTGTCTGTTACCTTATCAAAACTCTGTGATAACTTGTGAAAGTCAAGTTCAACAGCCTGGACCCCTTCAGGTAAGTTCCTAGTACCCTTAGATAAGGAGTCAATTTTGCCTATTATCGTATTAATCCTATCAATTAATGCCATATACTTCCATAATGATATAATATGAAGAAAAAAACTGAAACCTAAAAACCAGTAAATTGAGGTACCTCCAAAGTCATAGAGGCCTAGTGTGATTTCAGCAAAAACCGTGGCTAGAGTCCCATTAAAAACAAAACCTGCCATTTTACCTCTTAACCAGCAGATGGCGGTGTTTCCAAGTCGCTACCCCAATCAATGGACTGGTGTCAGGATAGATCCTGTGGTACTTGAGAGGTTAGATGTACACAGAGGTAGAAAACCCAGGGTCCAGGCACAAAGAACAAAAACCCAAAGAGCATCCATTGGCTGATAAACAGCATGGCTCATCCTGGGCACCCGCCCTGCTGCAACCCGATGCAGGGGGTCATGACACAGCTGCTGCGAGAATGGCCTGCTGCTGCGGGGACAAAGGGTCACGGTGCAAATGCAAATGCTGTGGTGGGGATTTCAAACAGCGCTTTTGCCAGATGTGGCAATGGTTTGAGCTCTGACTCATACTCCCCAAGCGTTGAGCTTCCAATGGGGGATTTAAAATCCGCTTAGAAAAGATCAAGCCAGGCAGGCAGAGACTGTCCAGGCCCATGGATCCCGGGAGGCATGGAGTTTTTAACTGCTGACTCCATGCACAGGCCTCGGTTGGGTGAGGGCTTGTGCCAAGCTGAACTGGTGGCAAGAAATCGAGCCAGCGGCAGACAGCTGAGCCGGGGGATGGGATGGAGGGTGGTTCTAAAACCAAATGTTTGCGCCAGATAAAGCGCAAACCAAAGCAGTTTGGAATTTATTATTAAAAGGGTTATTTATTTGAGGGGAAAAAACTTACAGAACACCCATCCTACATGACCAGTAAAGGAGTCTAGTCGGCTGGAACCGGAGTCCGCAGCAAGAGAGTGAGTGGAGGGCTGCCGCCGCTTTTTAAAATGAAAGAGACCATGCCCCAGTGGGCTGGTATCTTAAAGGCTATTGGCTGAAGGAGCAGAAGGAGTTCCTGCAGCAGTGTATGCTGCATGTGTGTGGGTATCCATAGAAGTCAGAAAACTCCCCTGAGGCTGGAGTTGGAGGTAGTTGTGTGCTCCCAGAAGTGAGTTTGGGAACTGAACTCAGGACCTCTGGAAGAACAGTATTGTACTCTTAATTGCTGAGCCATCTCTTCTGCCCCAGACATGTTTTTTTTTTGTTGTTGTTAATTTTTTTTGGCCATTATCTTTTATTTTTTTATTAAATCCTCATTTTTGTTGTTGATTTTTTTTCTGAGATAGGATTTCTCTGTGTAACCCTGGCTGTTCTGGAACTCACTCTGTAGACCAGACTGGTCTCTAACTCATAGACTAGAGATCCATCTGGCAGGCATTTTTCATTTTATTTATTTATTTATTTGTTGTTTTGTTTTGTTTTTGTGAGACAAGGTTTCTCTGTAGCTTTGGAGCCTGTCCTGGAACTAGCTCTTGTAGACCAGGCTGGCCAAGAACTCACAGAGATCTGCCTGCCTCTGCCTCCCAAGTGCTGGGATTAAAGGTGTGCAACACCACCGCCCGGCAACAGGCATTTTTTTTTAAAGAGCACAGGTAACCAGGTATAGTTGTCAATGTCTCTAATCCCAGTACTAGGGAGGCAGAGGCAGGTGGATCTCTGTGAGTTCAAGTCCAGTCTGTTTTACATAGTGAGTTTCAGGCAACCCAGGGATACAAAGTGAAACTCTATCTAAAAAAAAAAAAATACGAGTCTCAGCATGGTACATACCTCCAAGTTTTCCAGTTAGGCCCTTCTCCCTCCAGGCCCAAGTGACTATAGTATTCAAACAGCACTGATGTGAACCACCAAGGGGACCTTAGAGACTCCATCAAGCAAAAGACTTCACAGGGAGTAGACCCCAGAATGTCAGAATGACCCCACTGGTTTAGGTGTTGCCGCCTTTCTATACTAACTATATTGACAAATGGTCCAACTTTGACAATGTACTAAAATCAAGGGAACTTTAAGTGTACTTTAAGACTTCTGACTCTGCATATATTCACATGAAAATGGAAAATGCAGCAGCAGGAGGTTGAGATTGACAGGGGTTCTACTGATTTTCCAACTTTCTTTGTTGATGTTCATAAAAAAATGGATCAGTGGGGCTGGAGAGATGGTTCACTGGTTAAGAGCACTTGCTGATCTTTCAGAGGACCTGGGTTCAGTTACCAGGACCCACATGGCAGCTCACAACCATCTATAATTGCAGTTCCAGAAGATTTCACTTCCTTAGGCATCAGGCAGGCAAATGATGCACGTGCACACAAACACACACACATGTCGTGGTATTTCATTTGTATTTTAATAAAAAGCTTGAAGATCAGAAAAGTAAAACAGCCACATTGGCCAGCCTTACAGACAAGGCAGCAATGACACAAACCTTTAATCCTGATAGCCACACTAGCTTGTCGTAGAAACCAGGTGGTAGTGGTACATGTCCTTAATCCCTGAACTAGTGAGGATTATAAAACTGGAGGAGACAGCTCTCAGTCTCAATCTCATTCTGAAGTTTCCTAGAGGCAGGATCACCATTTTTGGACTGAGGTTGAGGTAAGAGCCAGTGGTTGGCTGCTTTGTTTTTCTTGTCTTCAGGTTGAACCCCAATATCTGTCTCTGAGTTTTTATTAATCATGCTTAATTTGGCACCCAATGTTACAAATTCACAGAAAAGCTGTTTGCCTGAGGCTTTTTAGCCACCAGCTCAGGCCAGAGCTGGGACTGGAATTCTAGCTATAGGAAATGGAACTCAAACCTAGCTACTTGAGTTCAGGAGAAGCACTAGTGCCCCCAGCTCCCATTTGCCCTGACTTAGCTTCCTCCCCTGCTGCATCTGTCCTTGCTGCCACCCATAGGGCACCCACATGGCTTCCAGTGTCATCCCCCCCAGCTTCCTGGGCTCCTGTGGTCCATGGCTTGCCTCCAGCCCCCACATGCATGCAGCTCCCACATGACCACAGAGCTTGCTCTGATTCCTGAGACTCATGTACAACTGCTGCATGGCTGCCCTGAGAGGCGTCTCTTTAACAAAATTCTGTTCCATTTGGTTTTGAGTTCTGCTTAGAAAACCAACAGGTATTTCTGGCCTACATCAATATTATACCTTAAAAGTTTCAACTAAGTCAAGATTTTAACAGAGGTGTTATCTACTAACTATAATAATTTTTCTTTTGCAATTTGTAAACCACTCCTAAGATAATGGCAGATAATATCCCCATCCAGGAATTTAATAATCTTTTTGTTTCTATTATTGATGGAATTCTAAGAGAGATATATGACCTACCTGGAATGTATACATTCTTAGCCATAGCTGCTATCAGTTTGATAATTATTATATCTTTAAAGAAATGGTTTGCTAGGATTCATACCATTAAAAATGATAACCATAATTTGACAGGCAAAACTCACTCCATGTCAAGGGGTTATGAAACCTTATAGAATGGTACTGAGAGATTACCTGAAAGGATTCACACTGTTGAAATTGACAATTAAAATATGTTAAAAAGTTATGACAAGCTAGCAGATAAAAAAAAATCAATCCTGGAAGGCTATCTACATGCCATCCAAATAATCTCTAAGGATGAGAAGATATCATTAATGGAAAAAATTAAAAACTTGGAATCATATGTACATGATGAAAACCAGAGAGTAATTGATTTGATGAAATCATTAGAATTAATCACAGGTCAAGAAATTAAAACTTCACAAAAGACAGTGATAAAAAGATGTGAAACTATTGAAAAATTTGTCAGAACTGATAAAGGAGATGGGGTACAGACAAAAGACAATAGTAAAGACAACATCACCAGTACCTCTCAGAATCACAGATGACTTAGCAAGAGTTTTAGCTACTTATCTTGTTACTACTTTGGAAAAGCCAGCAAATATTATATACCCAAAGGATATACAGAATGTAAATGGGAGCCTATATGTATGAAAGATCTAAAAGGTATCAAGGATGCAGTAGTATCTTATGGCATGAATTCACCATATTTGAGGCAGTTACAATAGTCATGGGCTTTAAGAAATAAGATCACTTCACATGATTGTCTTCAACTTGTCTCGGCTGTACTAGACCATGGTCCACAGCATCAGTGGAAGAGTTATTAGAGAGAACAAGCTAAGGCCCATGGACATCAAGGTAGAGTCAGAGGTTTTGAGGCCTCCCAAGATCAAATTATTGGTGAGAACCATTATGCAGATCTGGATAGTCAAGCTATATACAATGAACACATATTGTTCTTATACTGTATAGCAGTCTTGAATGCATGTAACAAGATTCAAGAATCAGGAAAAGGAATTGAATCATATACTAAGGTTATATAAGGCCCAAGAGAATCCTTTAGTGACTTTTTGCAAAGATTAACTAAAGCTGTACAAATAGGGGTAGCAGATCCAGTGCTAAACAAGTACTCATTGAACCTCTTGCTTTTGAAAATGCTAATTTAGAAATCAAAAAGATACTTGGGCCCTTAAAGGTAAGATAAGCAACAATGAGTGAGTGAATCCTACACCCAGCCAATACTGAGTCCTTTGATTATAACACTGAGGCTTGGGTAGGAGATGTGATTTCTAAAGGTATGAAGAGACATAAAAATATCAAATGCTTTAATTGTGGAAGAATAGGTCATCTGATAAGGGATTGTAGACAGGGCATTCCTAGCAATATTTCTTCTGGGAATCACCCAAATAGAAGATCCCAACCTTTCGGGTTATGCAGAAGATGTGGCAAAAGCCAACACTGGACCAATGAGTACAGGGCAAAAAGACAAGGCAACCTGATAGTATCGAGAACTCCTTGAGGCCTCTCACAGGCCCCTAGGTCAAACATGGCCCAGTCATTCCCAGTCACTGTGGAGGACATGCCTTCCCAGGAAAATTAGAAAATCCTATGTCTGTTATGCTCTGAATGATAGAATGACCACAGAGGATGAGTCAAAAATTCCGACAGAAAATGGCAAGTTTCTATACATGATCAAACACCAAAGCTGAGAGTAAGCATAAATAACATAATAATGGAAGGATTATTAGTGACAGGTGCAAATGTGACTATTACTCCAGAATCACGGCATCAAAATTGGCTTCCTCAGGAGGTAGATGTTCAATTCTTAGGAATTGGAACCTTGTCTCAGGTAAAACAAAGCACGAGATGGGTTGAATGCACAGGGCCAGCAGGACAGAGAGGAAGGCTAAGACCATATGTGGCTAACATGGAAGTGAATCTATGGGGTTGTAATCTGTTAAAACAATAGAATACCCAGATAAACATTCCTACAGTCTCAGAAACAGACTATAAGCCAACTCATCTTTCTGGAAAGGATATTATAAGGTATTATAAAAAGCAGACACTGACCATTCTGGTTGTACAAAAACACAGGACAACAACTGGCAAACACTACGAGGTACCAATGACCCTATCTTTAAAATGGTTAACAAAGAAACCTATATGGGTTAAGCAATGGTCTTTATCAAAAGAGAAAATGCAGGCTTTAGAACAGTGGGTACAGGAGCAACTAGATGCTCAACATATTGAAGAATCAACCAGCTCTTGGAATTCTTCTGTATTTGATGTTAAAAAGAAATCTGGAAAATGGAGAATGGTAATAGATTTAAGAGCTGTTAATAAGGTGATTCAGCCAATGGGCTCTCTACAGTCTGGCATTCTTTTGCCTTCTCTATTACTTAAAGGATGTCCTCTTATAGTTATTGATTTAAAAGGACATTTCTTCACTATACCTTTATAAAGAAAAGACAGAGAAAATTTCGCCTTCACAGTACCTACTTAAATAATTCCCAGACTGCTAAAAGATATCAATGGAAGATTCACCCATAGGGAATGTTAAATAGCCCCAACCTGTGTCAATATTTTGTAAGTCAGCCATTGGAAATGATACATAAGCAATTTTCTAAATCTATAGTTTACCATTATATGGATAACATTTTGCTATATGATTCAAATGTAGATATTTTAGAAAGAATGTTTGAAGAAGTAAAGAAAATTTTGCCTTATTGGGGATTACAAATTGCTCCTGAAAAAAATACTAAGAAGAGATTTTATTAATTATTTAGGCTATAAAATAGGTTTACAAAAAAATTAGGTCACAAAAAGTACAAATTAGGAGAGATCAATTGCAGACTCTTAATGACTTTCAAATATTGCTAGTCTACAGTCTACTATTGGGATAAAGCCTTATCAACTGATTAATTTAAACAGAACCTTAGATGGTAACAAGGACTTAGCTAGTCCCATAGGTTTATTAGCTGAAGATTAGAGAGAATTGACTTTGATTGAAGAGAAATTACAGAAGACATGTGGATTGTGTGGATCCAAGTCTTAAATGCATTCTGGTCATATTACCCTTTAAACATTCCCCTATAGGAATTTCAATGCAGAAGGAAGATATTATCTTAGAGTGGATCTTTTTACCACATTAACTGAGTAAAAAATTAAAAATCTTATGTGGAAAATGTCTCTCAATTAATTGTGAAAGGAAAATTGAGATTTCACCAATTAGCAGGAATAGACCCAGCAGAAATTATGGTACCTTTTACTAATGATGAAATTAACAAATTATGGGAAGAAAGTGAACCCTAGCAAGGAGCTTATACTAATTTTGGGGGGGCAGAGATTAACAACAACTACTCCAAAAGTGAGAGAATTTAACATATAGAGAACTAATTGGATCCTGCCTTGCATTGTACAGGTCATACCAATAACTGGATTCCCTATAGTCTATACTGATGCAAATAAATCAGGAAAGGCAGGTTACAAATCAGAACATTTAAGTAAAGTGAAACAAAGCCTTTAAGATTCTGTCCAAAATACAGAATTATATGCTATTCTCATTGTACTAACAGATTTTAAAGAATCTTAGTACATAGTTACCAGTTCACAACATGCAGAAAGAGTTGTTTTGCATATTGAAACCAATGAATTTATATGAGATGATACAGAACTGACTTTATTACTTGTTCAGTCACAAGATATAATCAGGAACAGGCATCATCCTATATACACAACACACATCTGATCCCATATGAGTCTGCCAGGTCCTCTAGCACAGGGTAATGCAAAAATCAATTGATTATTGATTTGAAATACGATAAATGCCTCAGAATTTCATAAAAATGTCAATAGCAAAGGTTTAAAAAAGGACTTTTCTATTACATGGCAACAAGCTAAGGAGAATATAAAGAGATGTCCTACTTGTTCTTTATACAACCAAACTCCATTACCTGTAGGAAGTAACCCAAGGGGCACTCAAAGGAATGAAATCTGGCAGATGGATGTGTTCCATTTTGTAGAATTTGAAAAACTAAAATATGTATACTGGTGTGGGAGGTCCTTCTGTCTATGTGTTGCTTTTATTTGGTTAATGAATAAAGAACTGGCTTGACCTATAGCATGGGAGGAGGAAGGTGGAGTTAGAGAGACACCATGGAGCCACTGCCAGAGGTAGATATGCTGAAACTTTGCTGGTAGGCCATGACCTCGTGGTGATGCACAGATTAATGGAGATGGGTTAAATTAATATGTAAGAGTTAGCCAATAAGAAGCTAGAGTTAATGGGCCAAGCAGTGTTTTAAATAATATAGTTTCTCTGTGATTATTTCTGGTCTACGCTAGCCTGGCAGCTGGGACGAACAAGCAGGCCCTACTCCAACAATATACCACACCATTGATACCTATTCAGGTTTTCTTTTTTTTTCTTGTTCTTTTTTTCTTGTTTTTTTTCGAGACAAGGTTTCTCTGTAGCTTTGGTGCCTGTCCTGGAACTAGCTCTTATAGACCAGGCTGGCCTCGAACTCACAGAGATCCACCTGCCTCTGCCTCCCGAGTGCTGGGATTAAAGGCATGTGTCACCACCATCCAGCCTATTCAGGTTTTCAATGGGCAGCTGCTTTGAGTTTGAAAAAGGCTGATTCAGTAATTGCACATTTACTAGGAGTTATGGCCATCATGGGTATATCTGGACAAATAAAGGCAGATAGTGGTCCAGCATATGTCTCTGAGAAAATGAAACAATTTTTTGCTTATTATAATATAAAGTATATATTACAAGTATACCCCAAAATTCTACAGGCCAGAAAGTTATAGCTAGATCAAAGTGAACTATGAAGAATACGTTAAACAAACAGGGATGATAAAGACCCCCAGAAATAGATATTAACTTTGAATTTTCTAAATGCTAATGAGAAAGGAACAGCAGCTACAGAGAGACACTGGACAATAGAAAAAACTTCTGAATTAAATCAGCCATTGTACTTCAAGGATGTGTTGATAGGCTGGGCAGTGGTGGTGTACGCCTTTAATCCCAGCACTCAGGAGGCAGAGGCAGGCGGATCTCTGTGAGTTCAAGACCAGCCTGGTCTACAAGAGCTAGATCCAGGCTCCAAAGCTACAGAGAAACTCTGTCTTGAAAAACCAAAAAAAAAAAAAAAAGGATGTGTTGACCTCACAATGGAAACCAGAAGATGTGCTATGTTGGGGAAGGGGTTACGCTCTTGTTTCCACAGGAGAAGAGAAGCTATACATACCATCAAAATTAATCAAGATTTGGTTTAAAAAGGAGAAACCTCTTGAGAAAGAAATGACAGCTCATCCACTGAGGTGACAATCCTACAAACTATAAGGAAAACTCACAAGGGTTGGGTCAAGGTTCTGCTCTTGTCTTTGCAGTAAAATAGAAAATACCCATCTTTAAGAAGTCAATAGATCACCGAGCGGTGGTGGCACACGCCTTTAATCCCAGCACTCGGGAGGCAGAGGCAGGCGGATCTCTGTGAGTTCGAGACCAGCCTGGTCTACAGAGCTAGTTCCAGGACAGGCTCCAAAGCCACAGAGAAACCCTGTCTCAAAAAAACAAAAAACAAAAACAAAAAAAAAGTCAATAGACCTTGGGCATCTAGATGTCTAAAGAAGAAAAGATAACTATCCAAAAAGAATCACCAAGTAAAGAAAAATCTGATTTATGACACCAATATTCTTTGCAGGGTAAAATCTCAATACCTAAACATACATATCTCCTTACTTCTCAATATAATGGCATTTCTCACTGACTTACAAATCAAAGCTGGCTTTGGAGTTGGACTGTGGTTCTATCTTTCTCTAAATCCAAGCATGTTGTTAAAAGCTCAAAGTTTCTGTCTCATATCAGGAGAGCCACCTGGTGTGGGACAGAAGAAACATAAAAATTTTGGGACTAAGGTTATTAACAAAACTTTGTGTTCAAAAATTCTACTTCTCCACATTCCCATTTTCATCTCTATAGTACCTTTCTTTGAATATATGTCTATTGAAATTCAAGCTTTCCATTTTGATATAAATAATGTTTACGTTTTCCACAGTGAATGATAAATTTTCCTATAGTAATCTTTGAAGTCTCCAGGAAGAAGATGAGGCCCCACAGCAACGATTCCACTTGGTTCATATGATGCCATTCAGCTGATAGCTTCACTTAAAGATCAGCTTTGGACTACAAACTGCTCAGAACATGAGGTGGCTAGCTGAGATGATCCAGCCTCACAGACTGCTCTAGCCAGGACTTGAGATGAGTCCTGTACTTTTCCATAATGTAGAGACTGGACAACAAAAGATACAGCTGCCTCTCCCAGGACTTGACAATTAACCCAAATTTTTCTTTCAGGATCACCTAAAGATACCATTGTCCCCAGACAGCATGAAATAAATTTAAGAATACAATGTCCACATTCCAAGAGGTGGAGTAGGTGTTTTTGTCATTCAATGGATTATAGATATGATAGGATAAAAGGGTGGATTATTTAATCTACTGTGAAAAGAAAAAGGGAAGATATAGATATGATAAAATAAAAAGGTAGATTATTTAATCTACTTTTAAAAAACAACTACTAGTTTTAAATGTTTTACATTGGATTGGACTTTTGTATATTGTATACAAATTTTGTATATGATACAAATTAGAAATTAATTTTGTTAAAACATGCTGTACATACATTTCTAAGCTTTTTTCAAGATATTGTACCTATACAGTTCATTTAATAATGTAATGCAAATCTCCAATCCTTGAAAATTATTATTACCAACTATTTAGGATAATTAGGAAATGCAGATTAGTAATTAGTCACTGATTATAATCAAACTTGTAGTCACATTAGGTTTGTTTTCAACGTAAAATAAAGATATATTTTAGTTTAGACAGGTCATCTTCAAACACTTCAGCAATCTACAGAATATGGCATTTAAGTTGTTTTAATAACATAGGCTCTTTTTTATGGTAACGAGACATGTCTGCTCCTGGCAGAACCAATCTACTTCAGAGAAGATAATGGGCATCAAAGAAACTCCACATGGAGTTTACTTTCTTTGTGGCAAAAGTAAATCACTGGGCAAGAAAATATCTGTTTTACTGCTGACAGTGTGCTATCCTAATTGGACAAGCAGGACACAAAAGAAAGTGACTGCCAAATATTGTCAAGACAAGGAGAGACAGTCCTTCAGAATATCCTGCTTCACAGAAAAGTTTATTGGATATGCTAGGCCTGTAGGCCAAAGACGGATGCCCCAATGTTGCAGAGGAACTTTGGGTGACTTTTCAGGCAGCCAGCTGTTTCTGTCATTACATCTTTTGGAAGTCTCTTGCTTGTACTTCCTGATTATTCAGTTAATATTTCTTTCTTGTGTCTCTGAGGGAGTTGAAGATTAGATAGTTATAGTTTTCCTTGTTTATCTGACACAGAAAGTAAGTTATGATAGAAAGTAAATTCGGTACAAGACTTTGGACTCACCAAGATAGGATAGATAATCAAGTATTTTCTCTAAATTTGTCAAATGCAAATGGACAAGACATTGTTGATGTATTTGTTGCCTGTATATATTGTATATAGTTATTGTACTTATTGCATATAGTTTTCTTATATTAGTTATAACCTTTTTATTTTAGACAAAAGTGGCATTTCATTTGTATTTTAATAAACAAAACTTGCCTGAAGATAAGAAAAGTAAAACAGCCAAACTGGCCAGCCTTACAGACCAGGCGGCAATGACACACACCTTTAATCCCAGTAGCCACACTAGTTTGCCATAGAGACTAGGCGGTAGTGGTGCACACCCTTAATCCCAGAACTAGAGAGGAATATAAAACGGGAGGAGGCAGCTCTCAGGCTCAGTCTGAGGTTTCCTGGAGGCAGGATCACCATCTTTAGACTGAGACTGAGGTAAGAGCTGGCTGCTTTGCTTTTCTGTTCTTTAGGTTGAACCCCAATATCTGTCTCTGAGTTTTTATTAATCATGCTTCATGCATGCATGCACATGCACACACTCAGAATTGTTAGGATTTTCTGGGCACCATGCTATCTCTAGATTCCCTGAGACCCTCTCTCAAGGAAATAAGGCATATTGTGGTAGAACAGGACACCTTTGACCTCCATAGATGTGCACCACCCTACACACATGTATATACACAAACATATTCACATACACATATATAAATGTATATACACATATGTATATAAATACTCATGCCCCCATTTTTTTTTTTGAGACAGAGTTTTTCTGTGTAACAGCCCTAGCTGCCCTGGAATTAGCTCTGTAGACCAGATTGGCCTCAGACTCACAGAGATCCACTGGTCTCTGCCTCTTGAGTGCTGGGAGTGAAGGCATGAGCCACCACCGCCCAGCTCATACCCACATCTTTTTTTCCAAGACAGGGCTTCTCTATAGCTTTGGAGCCTGTCCTGGAACTAGCTCTTGTAGACCAGGCTAGCCTTGAACACACAGAGATCCACCTGTCTCTGCCTCCCAAGTGCTAGGATTAAAGGCATGCGACACCACCTGGCTGTGTGCCACCACCACCTGGCACACATCTTTTAAGAAAAACTTAGAAACCACCCAATTTAAAACTCATGTAAAATAAAATCAAAATGTTAAAACACACACACACACACACACCAAAAAACAAAACAAAAAATGAAAACAAAACCAAGCCTGTGCAGACCACATGCCTCCCTCTTATCCTTAGGATTCTGAGTAACTGCTTCTCCCAACCCTGGAGATCAGATGCCGGGACTTTGTCCTGGCCTCTGCATAGAACTATGATAAACCCACTGTTAGGAAAAATAGTGGGAAAGGACTGGGAAAAGGAGGGAGGCTCAGAGGTGCTGTGCATAAGGCTTGGGATGTCGCTAAGGCGGGGCATGTCCCAGGAGGATGCCTCTCCTCTGCCTAGTCCCTGTGGGACTCCAGGATCAGCAAGGATAGATGACTCTTGTCCCTGGACCTTTGACATACTGCTGCAGCCTGGGCATCCAAAAAATACAGGGTGGACCTCCCAGGGCTGAGGGACAGTGTCCAGCTAGAGAGGCACTTACGCCTGGTGGTTGGTTGTTTGGTTGGGGGAGAGTAGACATCCCTAAAGAAACTGCTGCTACAGGATCCCTTCTAGCAAGCGTGAGGACCGTTTCATCCTCCCACAGGAAATGTAAATGCCAGTCTATTTATCCGAGACCTCAAGATGCCCAAGGCTTTTTTAGCCTTTGGGAAACAAACCTGGTATCTGACTTAACGTCTGGATGATGGCTTCACTTTCTGGGGTGTATGTTCCATTTAACCTCCTGTGCTTTGACACGGGAGAAACCCTGATTGCCTAGGTTTCTCAGTAAGCAGGGGATGCTGTCTCCATTGGAAGAACGGAAGAATTTTGAATTTCCCAGCCTGCTTAACTGGTCCGAGGGCAGGAGGCAGCCCCCCACCCCTCTCCTCTGAGACAGGGTCTCACTACACAGCTGAAGCTGACCTGGAGCTTACTATGTAGACCAGGCTGTCCTTGAACTCACAGAGATCCATCTGTTTCAGTCCCATCTTCAGGGACTGAAGGGGTGCACCACCATATTCCCTCTGGGTCTCTTAACGCATTCCCTGACTATGCTGATTGACAGGCACCTTTACCCTGACTGCAAAAGTTGATAAAATTCCTTCTTTGGAATCTGTGTTCCTGGACTGTGTCAGTTATATTGGGTTAATAAGATATTATATTTTTAAAAACCATGTGTGTGTGCATGCATGTGTACACATGCACATGAGTGTGCATGTGCCATTGTACTCACATTTGGGCAAAAGGATAATTTGTGACCGGGCGGTGGTGGCGCACGCCTTTAATCCCAGCACTCAGGAGGCAGAGGCAGGTGGATCTCTGTGAGATCAAGACCAGCCTGGTCTACAGAGCTAGTTCCAGGACAGGCTCCAAAGCCACAGAGAAACCCTGTCTTGAAAAACAAAAAAGAAAAAAAAAGTATAATTTGTGGTAGTAGGTTCTCACTTTCTGCCAGGTGGAATTTCAGATTGAACTCAGGTTGTCAGGCTTGGTGGCAAGTGTCTTTATTGCTGAGGCATCTTGTTGGCCCAGATTAAGGCATTTTCTTTTAAATTACTCTCTTTCCTGTAGAGAGCAGGAACATCAGGAGTCACTTCCATGGACCTGCTTAGCAGCTCTGTCCTTGCCCCCACACCCCATCACACACTCTCCTGTTCCTTCTCCTGGATATCACAGTTAGGTTCAGGATGGCGTTCAAGTGAGCTAGGCTATGCTATTGACTGGAGGGCAGTGTTTACTTGTTCTGCAAGTGATGCCCACAGCTGTCCACCCTGGCATGCCTGTTGTCAGACTCCTCACTCAGTGGTGCTGTGGTGTTTCCCATGTTCAGTAGAGTGGCCTGTGTGTGCATCCCAGAAGTGCACATGGTTGGCCTCCGATACCATTGAGTTGGCTGCTTATTTCCCAGGCACAGTGTTCCTTCTCTGTGTTTAGATGTGCTGAGGCCCCAGGTTCCCGCTGCAGGAAGAGGTCTGGAGAACAGAGAGGTTCCCTGGCATTAGGCTAAAGTTTCCAGGGGGAGTCCAAGGCCTCCTAGCACAGCCACACCTAATGAGCCAGGGAGTCAGGGAAAAGGCACCCCTGGAATATGGTGGGATGTTGTGCGTCGCTGGTATGTGCATAAAGCACACAGACTTCCCTGAGTGTGAAGGAGGAGACTGCACTACACTGGGCAGATAGTCAAAATATGGTACTTAGAAAGAGAGGCTTCTGGCACAGTCCACTCCAGCCACCGATATCATCTGTGACAAAGGTAGTACTTACATTGTGTCCTTACCTTCCATTGCTGTATCTGTCTGTGTTTGGAATACATGAAGACACCAGTGTGGAGGCCCAAAAATGTGAGCCTAGTTCCACCTTGACCAAAGGTCAGAGAGTTGGAACTTACTTCTATTTCTTCAAGGTTATTGTCTGTTTCAACCTCAAAGGTCCCACCTAGATTTATACCAGAGAGTTCTGCTCTCTCAAGTTATTGTCAGCAGGTATGGCTAACATCCAGACCTTGTATTTCAGGAATAGAGAAGAAGATATGTTTCTACCCCAAACAAAAGTCTAAGGATTCAACTAAGTTCTTCAAGGAGAAGGAGATAACAATGGATCCCACCCAGGGAGTGGTTTGCCTACAGAAATGTTTTGGTCTAGGATGTGAGTGTGACTTGTCTTGTTCTAGTAACAACGTTTAACTAAGAACGTAGCCTGGTAGCCTGCAATGCTCAACTGGTCTGTTCATTTCTTTGTATCATGTTAATGCATTTTTTAAAAAAATTTTACTCCTACTGTTAGGAAAAAATCCTATGACAAGCTGCTCCGCCAGTGCAAAGAAATCCAATCGGGTCAGATCAAACCAAATTAAAATGCCCATGTTTTAATAAATGCAGCACTCTCAGGTGCCGAGAGCATGGCAGGGGAGACAGAAAACAGGGGAGCACATGTAAAACCCGGGACCACGTGTTCCCCTCCTGGGGAGGGGTCATGCTGGGATTTAGTGTCCAGACCAATGCAATTCCCAGGCCAGGGGGAGTCCAGATCAATGGAACTCCCAGGCCAGGGTGGGCTGGGATGGATGCCAGGGACTGGGGTGAGGCTCCCAACTTAACACCTACATTTTGGGATCAGGGATATTTTAAGCAATTGGAAATTAAATGTGGGCAATTTCAGTACTCACTGGAACTCCCTCCCAGTACTACCTTTGTTTATTGTTTTCTTATTTTCACTCGTGTCTTCGTGCTATTTACTAACTTTTCTAATACCAGGCTTCTACCCTGGTAAGTGGTGTTTTTGTTGAAGCTGGTCCCCGACACACCAGGGTCCTGCTTTATCACTCTCTACCCTGCTGACTTGAAATCCAGGCTCTCACTGAAGCTCTTCATTCAGGTTAGGCTGGGCGACTGGCCGTTCCCAGCATTCAGCTGTCTGCCCTCAGCACTGGGGTCCCAGGCACACACAACCACGCTCAGTCCTTACAGATATGGGGCTTTGAGTTCAGGGCCTCACTCTTTTTGCATCTGTGGGTACAAAATGCGTGTCTCATTGGTAGCGGCTGCCTAGCTGCAACCCCGTGTCATACGTTGACGGCTTGCAGGCCCAGCCCAGTTCAGAAGCTGGCATTCCTGTGGCATCTTCCCTTCACTCGGGAACTCACTTGCCCGCCACCGACTGGCCTCACTTGGGCTCCCATCCAGACGGCCAACCTCTCCACACAGAGGGGCTCTGTGAGACAGTTTTCTGCACGTTGCAGACAAGAACAAACTTAAAACGGCTGAGAATTCACAAATATGCGCCAGGCATGGCATCATACACCTATAGGGGTCAATGTTGAAGATCAGAGAAGCAGAAGGCCAGACAGTAGAGAGTTCTTACCGCTACCAATGCTCAGACCGAAGGGGCGATCCTGTCCTCAGACTGCATCTCCCCGTGTCTGTCTCCACCAAACCTCAGACTGCAATGAGCTCCTGTCTCCTCCTGCCTTGCACACCTCTCTCCATTCAGTCATATCACTCCTCTCTCCACCTCCCTAGTCCTAGGATTAAAGACGTGTGACTGAAGACTAAAGAGTGCTGGGATCACCTTTGTGTGAGTTCTATTTCTCCTTTTAGACGGACTCAATCTGTAGCCCAGGGTGGCCTTGAGTCCTGGGATTAAAGATGTGTGCCACCACTCCCTGGCCTCTAGTGGCTTAGGTCAGCATTCTGATCTTCAGACAAGCTTTATTTAGTAAAACATAAATAAGATATCATTATAGTTACTGTGAAGTGCCCTGACAATACACCATCGGGGACAAGAGGCTTATTGACTCACAGTTTCTAAGCGTTATAGTCAGTCATGTTGGGGATGTCACAGCAGCAGGAGCCTAGGGCAGCTAGTCACATCACATTCTCAGTCAGGAAGCAGAGAGAGGTGTTGCTGTCTATAAGTCCATGGCAACCATGCCTAGAGGCCCAGGAGCTGCTGCTTCTTTTTCCTCCTCCTCCTCTTCCTCCTTCTTTCTTCCTTTTTTTTTTTTTTTTTTGGTTTTGAGACAGGGTTTCTCTGTAGCTTTGGAGCCTGTCCTGGAACTAGCTCTGTAGACCAGGCTAACCTAGAACTCACAGAGATCCACCTGCCTCTGCCTCCTGAGTGCTGGGATTAAAGGCGTGTGCCACCACTGCCCGGCTCCCAGGAGCTTCTAAGTCTCAACAAATTGACAAATGAGATTGACCATCACAGCACTCATCACTGTCTACAGGTTTCCGCATACCCCCAACGACGGGGTATTTTCAAACCACAAACACCGACTCTGCCATTTTATCCGCTTGTGAACTGTATACACTTCTGGGCCCTTTAGGGGCCAGCCAGCTGTGCAGGTGTGGCCTGGGTGCTCCAGCCCAGGTGTTCTACAGCCACTGTCCAGACATTCTGCAGCTCCCTTCATGAGTGTAGACTGTACGTGGATGCTGTAGGTGAGTGTGCTCCTTTTCTGAGTGAATAGCGGACAATTTTAAGGTACGTTTTACTCTAGTGCCCAACTCAGCATATATGCTGGCACCAGATTCTGTGTCATCCCCTGACTTGTCCAGAGTCCCCATTCCTGGTCCCCAAGCCTGCTTCTAAACACCAATGAGTTGCACCCAGCACAGGCTCCATGCTGTGGCTTCAGGGAACCCAGATTAGAAGGGCCAGGCCGTCTAGAGAGCAGGAGGGCAGGGTTCCGGGGACGCCTGCCGCTGCCTCTGCTGCACTGTGAAGTGTGTTGGTGCTGAGGGAAGGCTCTGAGGGTGAGCCTTGGTCTTCGATACAGGTGTAGTTGGCACGCCAGGTGGATTAAGATGGGTTTGCAGGGTGAAGCCTGTGTCTTTACAGTGGGGGTCCCAGTTTCATCAGTAATAAGTAATAAATGACCACCACAGCAACAGTAATAATAGTGACCGAGGCGGTTGGCTTTTATCAGTGGTTTTCAAAGACCCACAAACAACAAACCTTTAAACCAGACACCTGCCAATTCAAGACATTCTATAGCCACATGAAAGCCTTCCTGCTGCAGGAAGGGTCTTCCCTTCCTCCCACAGTATGAGGCAGCTACTGATGGAAACCAGCCCCAGTATCACCTATAACTTCAAGTGATGTGTTATCTCTTCAGTTCGCTCAAGCGACTGCAAAACCCGTTAAAGAAAAATGCTGCTCACACCATTTCCGACACCAAGCGTGGGTGTTTCCACACCAACTTCCCACACACCGATGAGACAAGAGCTGTTATTTAATTCTGACACTGGGCACTGAGATTGCTGACCTCACAAACGGGACCCAGTTCCACAACACTGCCTCCAGTTCAGAACCAGCGGTCTCCCACACATCCATTAATACACTCTCAAGGCTCATGTGACTCAGGGCTGCACTCCCCATGCAGTTACCTGCTTATCACAGAGGAGACAGATGAACAGATGGGGAGGTGCACAGGGTTAGACCTGGGAGGGTTCTTAGTGCAGGGGAGTCAGCCCCATCTACCTTCCTACATCCGCCCCAAAGCTCTCCAAACCCCTTTGGATAAAATTTTTATGGATGTCCTATTACACAGCCTTGATTAATAAGTCAGTGGCCACTGACATGGCTCAGCCCCTAGCCCTCTGACCACCCTGAGCTTCAACATGGGGCTGGCATGCCCAACCTTCTGTTCATAGATTGTCCTTGAGCAACCAGCCCCTCTCCAGTCAGTCAAGCCGGGAAGGCAAGCTCAAGTGTGGATGAAGGGGAGTGCTGCACCCTGGTCCCTGCACTTAGCAGCTTCAAGGGCTTGGCCTCTCCTGGGAACCAGGTGAAGCTCAACTGTTTGCACTTCAGCTACAGCTGGGTTTCAGGAACTCTGCCTGGAGAGGCAGAAACCGTCCACCCCTTCCTTACAGGGCACTAACAACAAACTAAAGGATTCCACCAAAGTTCAACTTGGGGAACCAATAGGTTCCTTTGGTTCATTTACAGAGCCTAGGTGAGGGGCTACTTAGAGTATGGGTGACCCTAAAGCCACCCCAGCATGGATGGCAGTTTCCCCATAGATGCGTACATGGGGTCCCCCTGTTTTCTGTTAACCTTCACACTATAGACTCAAGCACCTCCTAAAACCACAAGGTCATGAGCAATTATACACATTTGGCTGAGGGTGCAGGAAAGGGTGGCTGGAATCAGCAGGCTAGATCCTGAGACCTTTGTCAGGGGTCACTGGGACAGATGGAGATGATGGTTCTGATGCTCAAGGGTGGAAACTGTGGGGAACTGGTCTAAGAGCCCTTTTGGATGCTCCTTTGGTTGTGGTGGTGAGCCCACAAATGTCGGTTCCTTGGAAAATGGGCTCTGTGCCTCCTAAACTCCAGCTTCCAGACCCCTCCGAGGCAAAGAGCCCCAGATAGGTATTCTTATATCATGGTATTGTTCCTGACAGCTTGCATACTGAAACAAGAACTTGGCTTTCACTCTACAGTGTTCTTGGTAGACTGTTCTCCAGGTTAGCCTCCTGTAAATTCTTGTTAGAGTTTTTATTTCTTAAGACAAAAACTGTTGTTATTTTGTGCCGGATAATGCCAACATCACAGATTTGGGGTGATTGTGCCATCTGGGGTTTCTTTGCCTGTTTTGTGACATTTGGGGCTGTAAATTGCTCTGCGTTCCTTCATAAGTTATCTGCAGGAAGCTGTTGAACCTGGACAGAGTGCGAATGTCTCAGGGAATATTTAGTTACTTATTTTTCGTGTTAGTTTCTACTTTTCCTAATTTGCTGTCCCAGAATGCCTGGTAAGACCTCTCTTTTTGGAAATCACTGTATGTGGAGGATGTTCCGGCTCAGCTTATAGAAAAGCGCGGTCCTCCGGGGGACCACTTCAGTTTCCCCAGGGCGCAAGGCAGCCAAGGCAGCTGTGCTGCAGAAGGCAGAAGGGAGTTCACTCAGGGAAACAATGCCAGAGCTGGGGCCCAGCCTTGCTCCTCAGCAGCCAGTGAGTAGCCAGGAGTACAAGTGGTCTCAGAAGGTGGAGATGGGCTTTGCCTGTGGCTACCCAGGTTCTGCTTGCTGTTGGGTGAAATCCCATTTTCCCAGAGTGACACAGTTGTCTGGATGGCAAGTTACCGGTCCCTCAAGTCTTAGGCCTAGGCGAGGAGTCTTCACCAGGGGCTCAGTGGGCGAGGCTGTGTGGTTTACAGCGTGCAGAGTTCTGGCAGAAGAGACCACGGTGAGCGACCACAACGCCCAAGAGGGAACTGAGAACCTCTCTGACAGGCTTCTCCTTCATCTGCCCTTGAGTATGGGGTCCTCCCAGGCTGGAGGGGCCAGCGGTTGGGAGCAGCGTGACCTTGAGTGGGCACGTCTGCAGCTGGAATGCTGCGGAAATCCGTGTCTTTCTTGGGTTAGCCAGGAAGGGATCAGGTTACCTTCTGGTCTGTCAACGGCGGGGCTCCCCGTCGGGAGAGCCAGCCTAGGGCTGACTGAGGGGCCCCAGCTGGTCTTTGGGCGGGGAGTGGGAGGGAAGCCGAGCAGGGCTGGGAAGCTCCGGGGGACCCACGGGAGAGAGGAGGCCCGGAGAAGGGGCTGGTGGGCCAGGCCGCAGCCGGGACAGCGTGCGGTGGTGGAGAGCGGAGCCACGAGGCTGGGGCTGAGGCGAAGAGACACGCGGGACCGAGACCCGTGACCCTCAGCGGCGGCGGGGCGGCGGGTGGGTCTCTCCTCTCGGGCGCCACGGGGACGTGCGCGCGCCTCGGCCTCGCGCCCCGCCCTCCCGCCCTCCCCGCGCCGCCTCCCAGCGCCATTCCCGGAGTCCCCTCGTCCCGGCCATGGAGGGTCTGGTGCTGCGCCCGGCCAAGGGCTACCGGGTGGTGCTGCTCGGCAGCGTGGCGGTGGGCAAGACGGCGCTGGCCACGCAGTTCGCGTGCGGCCGCTTCCCCGAGCGCTGCGAGCCGTCGGTGGAGGAGCTGTTCAGCAAGGTGATCGAGGTGAACCGTGCTCCCGCGCTGCTGGAGATCGTGGACACGGTGGGCGCCGAGCACCTGGTCACCCTCAAGGACCTATACATCAGGAACAGCGACGGCTTCGTGGTGCTCTACAGCGTGTGCAGCGAGGCCTCGTTCCAGGCCGTGCGGCCGCTGCGCGAGCATATGAGCCGGCTGCGGGGCTCGCGCGCCGTCCCGCTGGTGCTGGTGGGCACCAAGGCCGACCTGGACGCCGAGCGCCAGGTGCTGACGGCGCAGGGCCGCGCGCTGGCCCGAGAGTGGCGATGCCCCTTCCTGGAGGTCACGGCCAAGAGCAAGATGATGGTGGACCGCGTGTTCACGCAGGTGGTACGCGAGATGGAGGCCCTGGCCCCGCCGGCGCAGGAGGCTGCCCGCATCCCTAACGCCCTGGAGATGTGGCCGGCCGAGAGGTTCATTGGCTAGCGCGTTGTGGTCTGCAGGTTCAGAGCCTTTTCCAAGAAAGTTACTGAACCGTAAAAAAGTGGCTGCTTCTGTATTTTCAACCCAAAAGGTGCTTCAATCTGCCTACGTGTCTTTCTTCAATGTTTGGCAAAAACTTTGCAACCCCCCCTCCGTTGACCTCCGACTGTGCTATAAGAAGAAACCAAAAATCGCATTTTTCTGTAAAGAGAATTTACAGCCCTGTTCTTCAATCAGCTTGTTTCTGAGCTCCCCCACCCCAACCCCCACCCCCGTCTAATTTTTGTAAATAGCAACTTGTGAGCTTTGGATTGGTTGGGAGTCTGCACTAAAGACAAGTTTTCTTCAGTTGCAGGAGGGTTTTCACTCCCCCCTTTTACAGCCTTGAATCCAACAGTAAAATTTTCCTCAACATGAATTCCTAAATATAGTTATGACTTATGCCGGGTTGGTTTGAAAGGGGATACTGTATGGGGGACAACTGTGCCCACACACAAAGATAGCTCAGCCCTGCCTTGTAATTGACATTTAGTTGGTTTCTACATCACTGCATTGGAAATAAAATTAGAAGTTGGTAATTTTTAACATGTGTCTTTCTAGCTTATGTCTAAACCTATAATCCATAAAGCTTTATTTTTTAGAGTTTTATTTTTATTGTGTGTGTGATGCTAGTACATATGTGTGTGGGCACATGTGTGTAAGGGGACAACCAGGTTTTGGTCCTCCCATGCCCCCTTGTTTGAAATAGGGTGTCTGTTTTTTGTTCACTGACTTCCAGATTCTTCTGTCTCCTGGGCACATCTTGTTAAAGGAGTACTAGGATTACAGTACAGGCTGGGATTTGAACTCGGGTCCTCAGGCTGGGACAAGTGATTTTCCTATTGAGCCATCTCCCCAGTCTCTAATTCCTAAAGTTTTCACATACCTTGTCTTTGAGTTATTTTCCAGGAAACAAAAGTTTGCAAGGAGGAGGGAGCGGCGCCCCATCTCCTGGTGTATTTCTGCGAAAGTGCTGCCAAGAGCCAAGGGCTTGTTTTTTCTAGTTTTCTAGATTCATACTTTTTTGACTGAATGACTGGACGTGGGTGGCCATGTGAGTCTTTCGGTGTCCTTTTCCTGTGACGGGAGCTCTTTAACACATCAGTTTAGTAGTGTCGAGCGTTTAAAATCTGCCCTCTGGAATGTGCGCTGCACAAGCGAAGGAGTCCTTCCCAGCTGCAGCCCAAGTTCAGATCTAGGGCCCCACCCGCTTGAATGTGCTTCTAAAACAAACCAGCAAGCTTTTGCCTTCCTGTGACCTGAAAGAGTTAACCCTGTGAAAGGGAAGTAGGTGGACTAGTGATGTGACAGGATCGGTTCACTTCTATTTATGTGATATGTGACACTTAATGGAAGGTTAGAGGTTCTTCCCTTTAATGTAAAGAGCATGTTTGAGAACCCACTACAGATTGGCCTAGAGAGGGCCAGCTGGCTAGGCTGTCCTGCTTCACTCTTCCTCCCCGTCCTGAGACAGGTTGGCTCAGGAGCCTCATTTTGCAACCCATCGTGTGTGCGCGCGTGCACACACACACACACACACACACACACACACAGAGACACAGACAGACAGACAGACAGACACACACCCTTGCTGGCCCTCCTACCAGACCTCAACCATCTCTCTAAGGCCCTGTTTCAGGGATGAGGAGGAGGACGGGGGAACAATGGGAGTGCTTTCCTGGGACTCAGCATTGGTCAAAGCCAGCCTGCTCCTGGAGCAGAGGGAATCTAAGATTCTCCATGCACTGGACAGGGGCACTGCAGAGAATGCAGTCCCCGCCTGGGGGATTGGCCCTAGGACTAGAAGCTGCGTGGCCCCTTCCGACTCTCCATTGGCTTGTGCTGAGGCCTTCAAAACCGCTTGTATGTCCCCACGTTCCAGGCCTTGTAAATATCAGGCCTTGATCCAATAAAACGTTCCCAGCCAGTCTTTTCTGCTGTTGGACTTCTGGGATGACCTCAGATACCCCCAGTCAGATCCAAGTTTCCAGTTGAGAGTCCAGGGCTCTTCCTGGCTGGCCAGTGGACCAAATGAAGGAGCAGGGTGTGAGGCCAACTCCTCCGCCCTCAGTAGTGTGTTCAGGAGTGTGGAGGAAGCAACTTTTTAGGACACACACACACACACTTAAAGGCATATATACGATATTATACACACACAGTTAAAGATACACCCCAGGATTTTCCTTCATATATTTCTAACATCTGTATGTCAGGCATAAGTGGCCTCTGTCTCTTTGGTGGCAGGGGGCTAACCGACTAACTGACTCCAAAGTGAATTTGCAAGGGGTCGTCAGGGTGCTCAGCTCTTGCAGGTGTAGTTCCCAGGCCAGGCATCTTGGGCTGGGATGAAATGACCTTCCCAGGGCTTGACCCTGTTGCCCTGCCTGTGCAACTAAAGAGTATGTTCCCTAAGTGGCCAGGCATCAAATGGAGGAGTGGAAAGTGAGAAAGGAAACGGAGGAAGGCAGTGAGTGCTCCTTCCCTGTATGGGGTCAGGCGGAGCTGCTTCTGGCCAGCACACTGCAGCTTCTCTGTGTGTGATTAGGGCTGCTGTGGTGCAGGGAATTCTTTTGGAGGGTTAAAATGACATCACTCCTCTTCTGAGAAATACCCACTCCTTTTCCAGTATGACAGTGCATATAGTCAGCCTTGGTAACTACCTCATGGTAACACGATGTCATCTTGACGCGGCAGTCTCTGAGATACCCCAGTGACACCGTCTTCCCAGCATTTTTTCCCTGTGGTGACCTTGGTCTCAAGGCTGGTCTGCCCTATTAGAGCTCTTTATTTCAGAAACATAGAATGACCTGAGTGATGGGATGCTACTTTCAAAACCACATCACAAAAGGGTCAACCTGTGCCCCGCTTGCCCTCTTGAAAACACACACGTGCTATGACAGGCTCTGTGGACACATCAAGGAACTGTTGTCTCATCCCAGACTGGACTGCAAATGGGCCCTTTCCAGTCAACATGAAGATAATGGTGTCCTGATGACACCCCCAGAGGCACAATCAGATAAGACCCAGCTCAGTACTCCAGGCTTCTAATCCCAGAACACTGAGAATCCACACTAAACTGTTCCCAACCCTGAGGTCGAAACAGTTTTGTTTTGATGTTTGTATCAGTAGCTATCCCTGCATCAGTAGATACTCAATATAGCTATGAGGCTAGATGGGGTTAAAACTGAAGGTTTCTCTCCCTCCCGCCAGTCCCTGGATAACCACTCTGGGCTTAATATTAATTACAAACTGTTTGGCATATTGTCTCAGGCTTATTAACTAGCTCTTTCAACTTAACCCATTTCTATTATTCTATATTTTTGCCACGAGGCTTGTGACATGTTACCTCACATCTTGCTTCCCCTGTGGCTGCTGGCATCTTCCTGACTCTGCCCTTTTCTTCCCTGTATCTCTGTTTGGAGTTCCCACCTGTCTCTGTTCTTCCTGGCCATTGGCCAAATCAGCTTCTTTATTAACCATATTCACAGCATGCAGAGAGATCCATCAGGGGTTGCTGGCAGCAAACCTCTGAAAATGTAGACACCGTACACTCTGAGGAGTGTGGTAGCCAAAGGTAAAAGCTCTTCAGACAGAGGTACTTTGAGAATGCCGGGTGTGGGAGAGGGCTCAGAAGGAAGTGAATGATTTGTTCTTGAGAATTGCAGAATAACGCATAGTTTAGCCCTGTTGTGCCCAGTGGGACGCTGAAAGGGGCCCACTGCAGCCCATGGCCTGGCGAGGTTTCCCAGTGGAAGGCTGAACGTGTTGCTTGCTTTGTTTTTCTGTGAAGAGGGAGAGAAACACGAAGACTGCTACACCAAGGGACAGACTCTCCTGCTGTCCTGCTGGCCTCCCCGTGTATAGCTCGCACCCACTTCTATACAACCCTGGCGGCCCGAAGGCTCACTCTACAATCTCCTTCCTTTAGTCCATGCTGGTTACGTCCATGCTGATGATTCTTCAAGAACCTTCGTGAACCACTGTGATTTGGGGTCAACCCATTAAAGAAAAGACACCCCTAAAAGTCTTTGCGAATAGCCCTTCTCTACTTTGGTGTGTCAGGGACCAATGCCCGGTTTCCTACAGGTTCTATTGGTTGGGTATGCCAACTTCCTTAAGGACCTTTGCGTTTTAAAAGATGTTCATTAAAATATTTTTAAAGATTATTTTATTTTATTTTATTTTATGAGTACAGATGTTTTGCCTGCTTGTATGTCTGTTCCCCAAACAAGTGCATTACTCTTGGAGGCCAGAATGAGGCATCGATCACCTAGGACTGTGACCCACCATGTGGAGGCTGGGAATCAAACTTGGGTCCTCTGCAAGAGCAGCCAGCACTATTAACTGTGCCACACCTCACCCCCCCCGCCCATTTATCATTTATTTATTTGGTTTTTTGAGACAGGGTTTCTCTGTAGCTTTGGAGCCTGTCCTGGCACTCGCTCTGTAGACCAGGCTGGCCTCGAACTCACAGAGATCTGCCTGCCTCTGCCTCCCGAGTGCTGGGACTAAAGGCTTGCACCACCTCCGCCTGGCCTTAACATTTATTCGTTTATATATCTGACATAGTACGCATGTGGAGATCAGAGGACAATTTACAGGAGTTGGTTCTCTCTTTCCACCATAAGAGCACCAGGGATTGAACTCAGGCTTGGCGGCAGACATGACCTTCTGTGTGCCTGAGACCTGCTGAGGCCAGAGCTCCAGTCTAGCCACTGTGTGGAGGTGGAGGTGGGGAGAACCAGGTAAACTATCTCTGAGTTTCAAGGATCTGCAGTTCACAGGATACTGCACAGGAGATCCTGCGTGCTTGGGGAACCACATTTCCAGTGTGCCTCCTTTCCAATATTTCATAGACTTACGCGGGCTAAAGCTTGGGGTTTTGTTTTCAGGCCACAACTCATTCAACTGGCACTGCCTTGGTTTATGGAGTGATTAATATGGTCCAGAAATTGATACCATAGCTCAGGAATGGCTGCAGTGGCCACTGGAGCCTAGCTTCTCTCTCTGCCTTAGAAGAGAACAAGAATGAGTTCAACTGAAGAAAAATTGGTTTCTCGTGTGGAAGCAGCTCACTCATTCAGTTATGTGAAGAAGTGGATCTGTGGATGCTCAATGCAGGGGTGGATGGTGCTTGCTCAATCCTCCACCGCACAGCAGCTCCTGGGGGTTGCTGGATCCCATGGGCAAGAGGACAGACTTCACTTCCTTTACCATGAAATCAATTCCCTGACCAGAGATGGAGAAGCCTGAGGTTAAACCCACCTTCTCCAACGCACTTCCCCAAACCAGGAGGCTAAGTGAGCTTTTGATGAGAGTGAAGTTCAGGTTTTGCGAGGAGGCGGGGTGGGCGGGCTGCAAAACAACAAAGAGCCAGCCACATGGAGTCTTTGTCTATTGAGACAGACATGAAAAATGCATTTTGTCCAGGGTAATGTGAGCCCTGGCATGAAAACCAAGCCCTGCTTCTTCAGGCCAGCTGAAGAAGGCCTGGCCTTTCATCATTTTTTTTTTTTGAGATACTATGTAGACCAGGCCTCCCATGTCCTGGGACTAAAGGTATGCACCACCATGCCCTGCCTCCAGTTACCACCATGCCCTGCCTCCAGTTACCACCATGCCCTACCTCCAGTTACCACCATGCCCTGCCTCCAGTGCACCACCATGCCCAGCCTCCAGTAACCACCATGCCCAGCCTCCAGTGTACCACCATGCCCAGCTTCCAGTTACCACCATGCCCAGCCTCCAGTGTGCCACCATGCCCAGCCTCCAGTGTGCCACCATGCCCAGCCTCCTGTCTTCTTCATTGAATAAAGTGCTCACAAGTAACTTTTCATATATGGCCTTTGTTATGTCAAAGTAGTTTCCTTATAGCCCCATTTGTTGAATGTTTTTATCATGAGGTGGTGTTCAGTTTTGTCTAGTGGTTCCTAGTTTTCTTAAGATTTGTGTGTGTGTGTGTGTGTGTGTGCGCGTGTGTGTGCATGTGCATGTGTGTGCATGTGTGCACACACGCACAAGTAGGTGGTCTGTCATGTGTGTGCAGGTTCTGGTGGAGACCAGAAGAGGGCATTAGAGTTACTGGAGCTAGAGCTACAGGCATAACGATGTAGGTGCTTGGAACTAAATGTTCAATTCATCCTCTAAAGAGCAGCAAGAACTCTTAACTGCTGAGCCATCCCTTAAGCCCTGCTTCTTCCGTATTTTTGTTTGTGTTTTTGTGAAGTGGTTTCTCTATGTAGCACTGGCTCTCCTATGTGCACCAGGCTAGCCTCAGACTTACAGAGATCCACCTGCCTCTCTTTGCCAAGTCCCGAGTTTAAAGGCATGTGACGTCATGCCCGGCCTTCAACACCTGCTTCTTCTGTTTCTGTTGAGACGAGTGTGCTTGGCCCCTTCATTCTGCCTTCTATTACCATGCTTCAACTCAGCAGTCAGGTAAAGGCTGACCTGTGTGGTCCCAGCTCAGGATGGATGTTTGAGATAGGGTGACAGCTAAATGAACGTACGATTTCACGTTTAGCTTTTGTTAGCTTTGACCCAGGCACAGCTGACTATATTGACTTTCATCAGTTTACCTTTTAGCTCTGTGAGCAGTTTAGGCCCCAAGCTGCTCTTTTGGCTCATCTAATTACACAGTGACATGGACATGAGGTTGCTTGGCCAAAGTTGAGTGCACTTAGAGAGTTCTCAGTTCTCTGCAATGGTTCATTGGGATTGTAAAAGAAATGTCTCGGACATTAGTGACACAGACATTTGGGCATGTCTGTGAGAGGACTGACTGAGGGGAGAAGACCCACTCTAAAGTGAGTGGTATCATTTCATGGGGCTGGAGCAGGCGAATGAAACATGGCCAGGGAGCGCAAGAATCCACCTGTTTTCTAATCCGTGCAGATGTGAGCATCCTCGGACTCCTGCGGTCATGCCTCCCCACCATGAAGAGCTCCCCTCCCGGACTGTTAGTCAAAAGCTTCCCTCCTTCAAGTTGCTTTCTGTCAGGGGTTTTGCCATGATGAGGAAACAATCTAATACACAGCATCTTTGAGAATTTGCCTTCCTTTCACTTCCCTAATGGCTTACCTCCCGGAACAGCACCATGAAGGCTCTTGAAGCAGGGATGAGTCTGTGGATACTGACGATGGCAGAAGCATCACAGGCAGGGAAGACAAATATATATACAGAATAAACGCCCACCCCACCCAACGGGAACAATTAATGTTCTTGCCATGACAAAAGAGTGGGCCAACTTGCCACCAACGAGCCATGTAGGGGCTCAGCATTACTGACTGCTTTTGGCAGTAAATACTCAACAGTGTAGACAAACAGCCAGGCTTGGTGAGGCCATGTGTGCTGAGTCTAGTCTAAGCCCAGTGCCTGGCTGGCTGGCTCCTACACACAGGCCCTTGATGGCTGGGCACAGACTGATTGCACAGGAAGGACTGTCTCTCCCACCCTGTTATTGACATCCTCTTCTGCAGTAGATGTCCCTGGGATTGTCTTGTGACAACTGTTGGCACTGGCTAAACAGTAAGAGAATTTCATCCTCCATCTCTCTTCTCTGGGTACCTCATCAATCTTCCAGTTTTGTTTCAAGTCTTAGCAACTATTCATGAGCCTGTGCAAGTCCATTTTGAAGCTACTTTCAGCCTAGATGAGGTGTCTGATGCCCAGCTTTGGGTTGTGGACTTATCCCTCCCTTAGAGCTATCCTTCAACGAGACTGGCAGGCTTTGGTCTCTGTTTCTAGACTGTCTAGCATTAGCCTCAATGCCAGCTGGGGACAGAGGCCTCCCTGTGAGGTCACAGTTTAGATTATGGGGGAAGAAGTCACAGCAGGAGTGGGCGAGATAATTGTCAACTGGTTGTACCTGCTGCAACCCCCAAGCACTAGGACAGCAGCCTTTCCAAGCTTTGGACACAGTAGATCACGTGCTCCCCAGTCTGAACACATGCCTATCTGCCTGGGACAGGACAGCTGTTTGCCGGCTTCCTCAGCAAGACTCTGGTGTTCTCCTGGTAAACATAGATGTTATAGTTCACCA
The DNA here is from genome assembly GCA_004026605.1 of Ondatra zibethicus. NCBI lineage: Eukaryota > Metazoa > Chordata > Mammalia > Rodentia > Cricetidae > Ondatra > Ondatra zibethicus. The sequence continues at coordinate 21,316 of PVIU01010796.1, read as the reverse complement.
CTCTAACACACAGAGGAAGACAAGAGCAGGGTCTCACTGCAATATTGTCTGCACAAAGATGAAGCAGGAATACCAATTGCCCAGTCCACAGAGGACCCAACACCCAGTGGCGGCGGGCAGCCTCCTCTCACCGCCCCCTCCCCCCAGCTCTTCTTGGTGAGATTCATAATAACCATTGTTATTATCCTCCCCCAGCATCCTATCAAGTCCTGAAGGCACAGGGGACCCATAGGGATCTGAGAGCACCTTGGGGAGGGCCAATTGGGTATAGAGGAAAGCACAGGGAAGGTCAGAGCTTCCCAGTCAATCTTTCCAGGCAGGTGTGCCCCCACCTCCTGCATCGTGTGATGTCCTTCTGCTTCTGTCTCTCCCTAACCCCCAACCAGAGTGACGATGGTGTCTACAGGCTCAAAGGATGCACCAGGGTCAGGTGGTGTGTTTTCTCAGGTCAGGGTCTCATGTTCTGAGAGGCTGGGGTCCTGGAAACTAGGGTGACCCCCCCCAGGATATTATCCAGCTCTTCTATGAAGTTCCCTGGTCAGCCCAAGGTTTCATTAGGAATGAGGACAGCTCTGGAAAGAATTCTCATGTTTTAGGGGCAGGTGTGTCTCTCCCCAGGCCTGCTGATGACCAGCAGAGCCTGGAGCACTGTGTGCCCTGTGTGTCCTGTGTGCCCTGTGTGTCCTCTGTGCCCTAGGTGTCCTGTGTGCCCCGTGTGCCCTGTGTGCCCTAGGTGCCCTGTGTGCCCTAGGTGTCCTGTGTGCCCTGTGTGCCCTAAGTGCCCTGTGTGTCCTAAGTGCCCTGTGTGCCCTAAGTGCCCTGTGTGCCCTAGGTGCCCTGTGTGCCCTGTGTGTCCCTTGTGCCCAGAGTGTCCCAGGTGCCCTGTGTACCCTGTGTGCCCTGTGAGCCCTGTATGCCCCTGTGTGCCCTGGGTGCAAAGGACCTTAGGGACAGTAGAGTGGAGCAATACCATCTTCACTGTCCCTTCTGATTGTTAGCTGGAAGTCCTTACACAAGGTATGGGGACCCGACCAGTAGGTGAAGAAGCTTTACAGAACCAACTGGAGTGGGAGGTGGATGCTGGGCCTCCATTCCTGCCTGGTGCCAAGGATTCAGATCTTTGCTTTTGTTTGAGGAATAGGAAGGCTGACACCATCACATTATTGTCACTATTATTTCATGTGTATGGGTGTTTTGCCTGCATGTATGTCTGAGCACTACATTGCATACTGGTGTCTGGGGAGGCTTAAAGGGGTATCAGATCCCCTGGAATTGGAGTTTCGGAAGGATGGTAGCCATCATGGGGGTCTTCTGGAAGAGCAGCTAGTGCTCTTAACTGCTGATCCATCTCTCTCTACCTCTGCTTCCTGGCAGGGCTCTCCCATTGGGAGTGTCAGAAAGAGATGGTGAGCTCGGGTGGGTGCTCCTCTATACTGGGACATGTCCAGATGATTAAAGCTAGGTCTGGCTGAGGGGAAGACCAAGACAAATGAAGCCTGTTTGGTATTTTGTGTTTTGAGACAGAGCCTCACTATGGAGCTCTGGCTGTCCTGGAACTTACTATGTAGACCAGGCCAGCCTTGAATTAGCATAGATGCCTGTCTCTGCCTCCTGACTGCTGGCATTGAGGACATGGGACACCACGACTGGCTGGGACATCTTTTTGAAATGAGCCACATATAGCTGCTTTCCCAGCTAACAGAAAGGAGGTTTTCAGGAAAGGGTTCCCATAGACCCCAGGAAAAGACTGTAAAGGGTACTATGTGTTGAACATTCTTTTTCGGACTAGGTTCTGATCACTTTTTAAATATCCAAAAATTCAGACAAAATAGTTGATGGATAAATGCTAAGCAATGACAAGAAGCTCTTAACTGCATTTGCAAGAATCAAGATGTGATGCTTCATGCCTATAAATTAGCAAGCTCTCAGAAGGCTGAGGCAGGATTGTCTCAAGTTTGAGGCCAGCCTGGACTACATAATGAGATCCTATCTTTAAAAAAAATACCAGTAGGAATAAAATACTATTTTAAAATACCAATAGCAATAAAAATACTATTTAAAATAAAATACTATTTAAAAAATACCACTGGCAATCAAAATAAAATGCATTTGCTAGGATTGAGTTCATTTGCCCCTTTCTTTGTGGAGTTAACCCCTATCCTGAACTGACTTGGGTTTTTTTGAGATAGGGTTTTTCTGTGTAGCCCTGGAACTCCCCCTGTAGACCAGGCTGGCCTCACACTCAGAGATTCTCTTGCTTCTGCCTCCCAAGTTTAAAAGCGTGGGCCACAACTGCTTGGCTTGAACTGGCTTTATTTTAAACATTTTTTTTAGGGTTTATTTATTTTATGCATGAGTGTTTTGCCTGTGTCTATGTGTATGCATCACCTGTGTGCCTGGTGTCCCAGAAGTCAAAAGGGAACTTCAGTCTGGTCCCCTGCAACCGCAGTTATAGATGGTTGGAACTATCTGTGGATGATGGGAGTCAAACCCAAGGTCCTTTGGAAGAGCAGTCAGTGCTCCTAACCTGATGAGCCATCTCTCCAGCCCTGAACTGACTTTCAAGGCCTAGGTTGTAGCTCAATTGGTAGAGTGCTTGCCTAGCATGCTCAAAGCCCTGGGTTTGAGCCACAGCTCTGAACAACCTGGGCAGGGCAGTGCTTGTTCCAATCCTAACACTTGGGAGTTAGAAGCAGAAGGCTCAAAAGCTCAAGGTTATCCTTGGGTACATAGTAAGCTCATGAGCTTGAGGCTAGTCTGGGATCCTAAGAAAGAAAAGTTGAAGAGCAGTTGCTGTGGCCTGAAATGGCTCTAGCTAACACAGCTTTATAATAGTGTGTGCGACACAATCGTAAAGTCACTTCGCTTGTACTGGATTTTCTGGTGCTGAAGTCTGTGAAAACTGAAAGCAAAAGACTAGCAGGACAGTTCCTGGATCAGGACGGCAGGACTGGGCCCCTTCTCCAGCATTCCTGGCTGAGCAGAACTATATTTAGAACTTTGCAGCACGCTGGCTGCAGCAGCTCAGGGTTTTACTGTGTGGGAAGCCTTGTAGAATCGTCTTGCAAGTTGATTCTTCCGTGACTGTCCAGTGATAACGCTAAATGTCTCCCCCAGAATAAGCGCAGGGTCCTGTGAGTGTGTGCCAGGCAGGAGGCCACCAGGATGACAGACCAGCCAAGGGGAACAAATCTCTCTAAGTGTGAACACACCATGAAGTCTGCAAAGAAGTCACTGTGGGTGGAGGCTCAATGACTTTGCTTTCATTAAGACACATTAAATAGGTAATTCTTAATACTTGGGCAAATATTTAATTGTTATAAGTATAAAGCATGGTTAATAAAATCAGGAAAGCATCAAACATAACTTTTTAGCCCTGGTTGTCCTGGAATTTGCTATGTAGACCAGGCTGGCCTTGAACTCACAGAGATCCACCTGCCTCTGCCTCAAGGGCTGGGATTAAAGGCGTGCGCCACCATGCTTTCCAGTTTCTTAATGACTACAAGCAAAAGATAGTTTCAAACACATGACCACCTCATTTAAGGGCAGTTATAATTTGAAAAATGAAACCTTACTTTATTCAGGTTTAAACTGATATCTGGTCACAGACATACTATGAAATGATTGCAGTCACGCTAACAATCATAATCTGTCATTGGGGAACACAGAATCCTTTTACATGGTCCAGTTTGTGGATTTTTAATTTTTCTGCCAGATGAAAGAATTTAAAAACATACTCAGAAGGAAACTCTAGGACGGACTCACGAGTTTGAGAGGAAAAGGAAGGAGGGGACAAGCTGGAGAGCTTGGAAGCTGCCAGGAAGAGGGAGATGGGTAGGAGAAAACCATGCTTCCCCAGTTAGAGGTCCAGAGAGCAGGCAGGACTCAGTAACAGAAGTCTGAGAGGTACACCAAAGATTGACTGTGAGGTTGGGGACAGCCCTCTTCCACTTCTGCTGTCTTACCCAGCTCTGATCTCAGAGATGTCTGAGGTTTGGGCCTCCATCTGTTTCTAGGAGCCAAAGGCTCCAGGAGGCCTTGGAACCTCGCTGTCCCACCCCCCAAAACTCCAGATTTGCTGAGTTCCAGGAGGTAATGGGCAGGACTGAATCTGCCTGCAATGAGGCCTTACCCTCCCCCCAGAGGTCTCCAGTGTGGAAGGCTGGTTCCTCTAGGGGCCCACGGGGAATCCTTATTTCTGGTTTAAAGTCACTACCAGGGACAGGGCATGGAGAATCAGGGCAGTGCTACGTGTACTGGAAACTGGGGTATTGTCTGGAGCTTGTGTTTCACCGGGGAGGACAGCTGTCATTCATAGGCCTGTGAAGCCAGAGAGGAGGAAGAGAGAGAGAGTTTGGGGAGCAGTGAGATTAGCATATGAAAGAAACCAATGACAAGAGAAATAGTGAGCCACCACCACTGCGCACAAGGGCTACTGCCAGCAGACAGCACTCCCAGAAAAAGTGTGTGATAGGCAAATGACTCATAAAAGGTCACCATTTTTCAGCTCGAGGTCACTGAGCTTCTGTACTATAATCGGAGGTTTCTCTCCTACCCGCCAGTTCTCAATTAACTCAGAGGCTTAATATTAATTATAAATGGTTGGCCGATGGCTCAGGCTTATTATTAACTAGCTCTTATATTTAGATTAACCCATTTCTTTTAATCTATGTATCCCCTCATGGCCCATGGCTTACCAGTACTCTGGCATGTTGCTCCTTGGGTGGCTGCTGGCTTCTCTCAGACTCCACCCTTCTCCTGTATCGCTGCTTGGATTTCCTGCCTGACTATTGGCCAAATCAGCTTCTTTGTAAACCAATGGTAATAAAACACATTCACAGCATACAGAGAGACATCCCACATCACTGCCCTTTCTCCCCAATTCTGGTCCACTCCCCTCTCAGAGGTGCTCTTTCCCTTAATAAATTGTCCCTGTCTTTACCACTGTCTACATGTTCTTATCCAATTCTTTGCTCCAGAACACAGAAACCAGTTTTTTCCATGTTTAAACCTCAGTTATCAGCTAACTTTTGCTGTCTAGGAACAGGCAGATACTTGAAGAACTGCCAATCTCTGTCCCAACCACTCAGCTCTGTTCTTAGAGCGTGAGAGCTACCACACAGAATACACACAAATGAACAGGCTGTGTTAGGAAACGCTTTATTTATGCAGCAGATAAAGGCTACACTTGGCCCCAGGCTGTAGTTGCCTTAGTCCTGGCCTGGGCGTGAACATCATTACATGAAAATTTTAGAGAACGTCTGTTTATACTTTTCTTGGTGCTTTTGTATATCTGTGCACACACATGGGGTGGTGATGAATGCACATGCGTGTTGTTGGAATAGAACATTTTCGATTTCAGTGTCACTCAAAGGAACATATGAACAATGTGAAAGTAATCTGGCAGACAATTTCTTTTTATAAAAAGGGTGGATGTGCCAGGCTAGCAGCATGCATGGCCCAGACGGTCTCTGTCCTTTATCCCCAACATTGGTGACAATTGCGTCTCATTCCATTGGTGGGAGCTCAACTTCGTAATCAGTTGGCTCATCAGTGGATAAGGTTGGAGGGCAGTTCAGGGAACGTGGGCCCTTGTTGAGCTTAGATACCCTTAATAGAAAAAAATTATTTCTCACATATGTGCTGATGCCTGCAAAGGCCAGAAGACAGCATCAAAGCCCCTGGAGCGTGAGCTACAGGTGGCTGTGAGTCACCCAGTGTGGAGGAGCAGCAAGTGTTGCTAACAACGGAGGCATCTCTCAAGCACCTCCGCCTTCCTTATGAGGCAGGGCCTCTTCACTGAACCTGGTGCTCACCCTGTTAGCTGGCTTCTCCCAGCACGGTTTTTACTTTTCTTGGGTAAATACCTTAACGCTTCAATTATACAGGCCAAGAATAAGTTCCTGGCAGGCCTCCCAAGTGCTGGGTTTACAGACATGAACTGCCATACCAGACTGCAATATACTCCACCCCCATCTAGGAGTCTTTAGTCATTCCTGTTACCAATTACTTCTACAAAGCCAAATTACTTCAACGAAATTATCTGCTCTGCACACATGTTCTCAGACAGGCACCAGCAAGGTGGCTTTCCTTAGCCCGTTCTGTGAACCCATGGGCCCAACTGTTCCCACGAATCAGACAGGAGTTGCCATTGCTCTTTGTCCTTTAGTTACCCAGGTGACATCCAGCTTCCATTTCTGTTTCTTCTTTGAGTCTTTGTCCCTTTACAAAAGAGGGCGAGTTAATACGCTCTCACGGGAACGGGGCTTAGCGAGAGCAGGAATGATGGTAGTTGAGCATGCTTTCTGTAACTTATACCAAGGAACAATGGGGAGTTGGTTGCCAGGGCTGTGTGTGTGTGTGTGTGTGTGTGTGTGTGTGTGTGTGTGAAGCTGGAGGCCACTCCCACTAAGGGAATGCAGGGCTGTGGGCAGCTTCTAGAAGAAGTCAAGGGGCTACTGTCGTGAACATCACCAAGCATAGGAACCTTTGTGCTTGTAGGGCTCTCATCCTGGGCTCTGCTGTAGGAAACTGGAGTTCAAGCCACTGCTGAACCTGCTGCTGGCTCTCCTGATCTTGGACTCAGGAAGCATAGCTTTCTCTCTGTCCCTGCCTGCATCCCAGGACAGGCTGCAAGCAGAGATATTCCTAAAAATGGTCTGGCTTTTAACAGATGCTTCACATACAAGCAGAAATCTCTGTGTTTGACAGGAGACCTGGGCAGACTGGGATGGGTCAAGTGGTTAGCTATGCATCCTCAGATGAGACGCCAGCTGGATCCCAGAACTTCTGTCCGCCCCAGTGGGCTGTGAGACTTCCCAGTGTTCTTGGAGCTCTACTGCATGTTTCCTCTTTCTGTCTAGACTTCAGAAGCCATTAACCAAGCAAGCTGGTTCTGACTCCCCGTAACTGGCTTCTCCAGCTTACTGTCCCAGTGACCAGATGGGCAGAAGCCTAGGGGCCCATTCTCCATGCTCTCTGAGGATCCCCAACAGTGTTGGAGTAGGGTAGGAAGGTTAGAAACTCAAGAAGGAATTCACAGCAAAAAAAAAAAAAAAAAAAAGCTCCCAGCCTGGAGGTGTAGTTTACCTTCTCTGCTAACGAGATCAAGACACTTCAAGGCGTGGCTAGTAAGAGAGTAAAGTGGTCCTGCATCCAATTCCTATGATTCATGTGAGACTGCTGCTGTGTAGTGTGGGCATGCAATCCCGGAGGGAGGTGATGGGAGACCCGAGACACAGGAAGATCCTGGGGCTTGTGGGCCAGTCGGTCTAGCCTAATTGGTGAGCGACAGGCCAATGATAGACCTTGTCTTAAGGAGGTAGACAGGGGCTGGAGAGGTTGTTCAGTGGTTAAGCGTGTATAATACACTTGTAGAGCATCTCGGGTTGATTCCTGGCTCCACATCAGGAGCAGCTCACAATTGCCTGGATGGAACTTCAGCTCTAGGGATCTGGTATGCTCTTCTCACATTTTTGGCCACCACACTCACACACAGTTTAAAAATTAAAAAAGAAATTATTTTTTAAGGAGGTAGATAACGTTCCTAAGGATGACACCTGTCTTAGTTAGGGGTTGCTATTGCTGTGCTGAAACACCAAGAACTAAAATCAACTTGGGGAGGAAAGGGTTTATTTGCTTACACTTCTTCCTCACTGTCCATCATCAAAGGAAGGCAGGACAGGAACTCAAACAGGGCAGGAACCTGGAGGCAGGAACCAATGCAGAGGCCATGAAGGGATGCAGATTACTGACTTGCTCAGCCTGCTTCCTTATAGAAGCCAGAATCACCACTCCAGGGATGGCAGCACCCACAATATTGGGCTCTCCCCCATCAATCACTAATTAAGAAAATGCCCTATAGACTTGCAAGCATTTTCTCAGTTGAGGTTCTCTCTCCTATAACTTAAGCTCGTGTCAAGTTGTCATAAAGCTATCCAGAACAAGACCTTAGGTTGTCTTCTAGACTAGTGACACACAGACACAGAGAGAGAGAGAGAGAGAGAGAGAGAGAGAGAAAGAGAGAGAGAGAGAGAAAGAGAGAGAGAGAGGGAGGGAGAAACAGACAGATGGACAGACATAAACACACACAGAAACACATATAGAGAAAAACACACATACATACACACACAAAGAAACAGAGAGAGAAGTGTGTGTGTGTGCATGTGTATACACACACACACACAGAGTGGGAAGGGAGGGAAAGAGAAACACACACAGAGGAAAACACACATAGAGAAAAGCACACAAAGAGAAAAGCACACACAGAAACATACACACAGAGAAACAAACACACACATAAAGAATGAAAGAAAGAAAGTTGGGACATGAAAAAAGCCAGCATTGCCCACAGCAACAATGCATGATCCTAAGACATCTCCAGCAAGGATATGAGAAACAAAGTGTGCTAGGTCATGACAGTAAGAACTTCTGAGTTTCACTCCTGATGCCAGCACCCCACTCTCCCCTCAGTCTAACAGTGCATCTTCAGACCAGGGTTTGATACCCAGCGTCTACATCAGTCAGCTTACCACAGTCTGTAACCCTGCTCCAGGGGGATCTGGGCTACAGAACCCTCTTAAGACAGAAGGAGAGCAGTGGTCTGGCCTCCTCAGGAACAACACGTCACCCATGAACCCACACTCACACACACTGCAAAATCAACCCAGGAACAACATGTCACCCATGAACCCACACTCACACACACTGCAAAATCAACCCAGGAACAACACGTCACCCATGAACCCACACTCACACACATTGCAAAATCAACCCAGCAACAACACGTCACCCATGAACCCACACTCACACACACTGCAAAATCAACAGGAAAATTCCTTAAAAAAATAAGTAAACCAGTTCCTATATTTTTACTTAACTTTTAAACTTAAATGCAATTTAGCTTTTCTTAATCTTTATTGTTGTTTGTTTTGAGACAGACTGGCCTCGGATTTACTAGGTGTGGATGTGACTTTGGACTTCCTATCCTCCTGCCTCTGATTCGCATGTTAAAGTCACAGGCATGTGCCACAAAGCCACTCAGACTTTGTTTCATCTTTAACCTTGTAAATTATACCTCAGAGAGATGCATTTTAGAGAGGACCGTGGTTGTAGCCAGTGTGAAGATGCCAGAGCTCTAGAGACACCCACAGGCTCTCCCACTATGTCGGGATTGTACACTGCTTTTTCCTCCAGACTGCCTGTCTAAAGATTATTTTTGATTAATTTTGCTTCACTCTGGTGCATCCTAAAAGTCTTTTTCTGTGGTGTAGTTAAGGATAAAGCTTTAAGTATAGGTCCCCATGGATTATGGAAAATCTTCAGCTAGTGGCTACACTGGGCTGTTTCCTTGGCAACACTAACACTGTCAACCTTGACTAGTTGTCTTGCAATGTGGACATTGTAGTAGTTGCTGTGATGAAGCACCATGACTAAAGGCAACATAAAGAAGAAAGAGTTTATTTTGGCATATGGTTCCAGGATGGAAAGAACCCATTATGGTGGGACAGGCATGCTCTAGTCAGGGCAGGAGGAGTGGTGGCGGGGAGGAGGAGTAAGGCTATAACCTCCCAAAGCTCCATCCCCAGTGACATACTTCTTCCAGTGATACTATACCTCTAGAGGTTCCATAACCTCCCCCAAAGAGTACAACCAACTGGGGACCACCTATTCAAACACACGAGCTACCAGGGACAGTTCTCATTCAGCCACAACAGATAGAGGCCCCAGAGACTCTGATGTCCCAAGAGTAAGCAGAAGTTATTGCCGAGGCTCAGTAGGTTACACCTAAGCCCTCTCTGCAGCCCTTCGCCTCCTGCTCTTTATCCTTTCCTGCTCTGGAAACGAGCCTTTTGAAGTTTACATGCAATCGGTTTCCATTCAGGCCCCCCCTCCTGTTGGGCTGACTTCCTCTCTGTGCCCAATGACTTTCCGCAAGACCTGTTGATATAGATGTGGAACTCCCGAACTGAAAAGTCATTTTTGAAAGACCAGAGGACCCAGAAATCAATCAGTCCCAACTTCCTCTGAGCCAGAGTGGCACAGGGCAGACTGTCACCGGAAATGGACATCCAGAGAGATCACTCTGTCCCTCAGCCCTGCCCCCACAAAACCCCCGGAGCCAACCTCCTCGGTGGCCTGTGCATTCACAAATCCCACAGTTTCATAACTTGAGTCTATCTCTTTAAAGGGCCTTGGAGCCTCCTTGCTCATCATCTGTACAGCAGACATGTTCCACTGCGATGGATAGACCTCTCCGGATCGCCGAGATCCTACTGGATCTCTCCATTGACAGGTAGCAGACTGTCTCTGAGGTTTGGCAGTGAAAGACAGACCCAGAGAAATGATCTGGCATGCATGCCATTCTTCCTGTGACACGAGGCCCGTGTGTGTGTCAGTGCTTGTCAATCTGATGCAAATGTGGCTCAACCAGAATTTTCCGCGATTGCCTCTTCAGGCTGGCCTTCACCTGCAAGGCAGGGCTCGTTCAACTCTGGGAAATGAGAGGTCAGCATGTCACTGCTTTGAAGTTTCGGTCTAAAGCTCTCAGTGATGTGGGAGTCTCTGGTCCTTGACCCCCCCACCTCGCAGGGCCTGCCCTGTGTGCGGATGGCTAGGGAAAACCCTCCCTGGTTCTCAGAGCATCTCTCCTGCATTCGTTCACACATGCCAAGAGAGGCACAGCTGCACCGGTCGCTTCTATTTCATTTGGTACAATGCCACTTTGACCCTTAAACATTTTCCTCTGGCTTTGGGGGTGTAGTTTCAGGTTTGGGGCACCAGTGGAGTTAGTAAATACCAAGTCAGGCTCTGCTTTTGACAACTTGCTGGAAGGTTTCACTCCCCAGGAAGATTGAGCTGCACTGTTCTAAAACATCATTTTAATTCAATCTTCTGATTTTCAGAAAGCGCGTTATTTAAGTGGTTTCCTTTATTCCCTCCCATGTTTTGTCATTTCACAGCGGCCCAGAGACCTCAAGCATTCTTGTTACGCATGGTATCTCTTGGCTCCAGGCCTTTGTCTGCTGTGGTGATGTGCCCTGTATGCAAATTGCCAGACTGGCTCCATTATCCCACATCAGTGCCCAGTAACTCCCTGTGCTCTTGATTCCACAGGAACTTTGATCATCCTGCTTGCTCAAACAGAGCTCTCAGACCAGGCCAGGCTCTCTGCGTGTCAATTACCTGAACACAAACAGCTGTCTTCATCCACACTCACTCTGTCTTCAGACAGAGTCACTCACCGCCAGCTTTCAAAAGTAAAAAAGGAAAATGCCAGAGACAAACAGCCCCCCATGTTTTAGGCTGCTCCAGCGTTCTGAATGCTGTGATAAAATCTCCCACTCTCTGGCTAGAACGTGACAGGGTCCCTTCAGCCGAGGACAAACGACACTGCCAGGGCCCCAGGTCCACTGAAGGAGAAAGGCAAGAATAACGACAGTCCCAGGGGTATAGGACATGCATAGCTCTATGAGACGTATGGTAGCTGACACCTGTCATCCCAGCATGCAGTAGATTGAGGCAGGAGAATTGCCATGAGTGCAAATTCGACCTGGAAGAGTTTCAGCCTAGCCTGGGCTACAGAATGAGACCCTATCTCAAAAATCCAAAGGCTGTAATCCCAGCACGTGGGGGATGAGTTTTTAAAGCCAGTATAGTCTACATGAGACCCTTTCTCAGAACACTAAGAAACAAAAAGCAACAAAAAGGCCAATGCTTCCAATAGCTTAGAAATTACGTTCTTTGCAGTGACTTAAACTTACACTTAAAATGCGCATATTCTCATTAAAAATTGGGGGGTAGAGCTAGATAGATGTGGCTACTCACTCTTATAATCCAAGAACTCAGGAAAGATCCTTAGCAAAAAGTACGTGAGGTTCATGCTTTGCACAGCCCTAGCCTGTCCTTGAGCTGAGGCCCTGATGGGTACCCAGAGCCTGGGAGAGGAACGGAGTTTGCCACTAGGGGGCGAAACCAGCCCAGTGAATGAAAAGCTGCGCCTGCCTGCGGGTTTTCTCCTCAGGTGGCTGGGAGCCTTCTGCAGCCTGGGGACCAAGGCCTGGCTTCCTCTTCCTCAAAGGTTCCAGGAATGACTCTAGTGTCCCCCACAGTAGAGCAGTTCCCTGGGCTTTCTCTTGGATCTGAGAAACCTATTCCAGATCCAGCAATCTGGGACACAGTCTCTTAACAGAAAGAACCTAGATACACGTTGTGAGGACAGCATCCAGAAGGGGCCCCAAAGTAATAAGCAGGGGTTTGCGGGACCTGCCATTGGCCACCAAGGACTCTGCTGGGCCACCCTACTTCTGAAGCAGTCTTACAGATTTTCCTCTAACAGCGAAGGAAACAGGGATTGTACCGCCGTGGTGGCTCCCCCGGTGACTCAGCTTCTGCTCTGCGCTGTCCTGGGCTCAGTCCCTTCCTGCCAGAGCAAAGTGGGAGTGGATGGTCCTGGACCTGCCACCTCGCTGCTGGCTTCTATCCTGGGGAAGATGTGGTCCCAGGGTGTCAACCCCTCTTGCCGTTAGGTTTTTCCTTTTAACTGATGCCCAATTTCTTCTGGAATCCAGGCGTTGGTTTAAAAACCAGCAACAACAAAAAAAGTTTGTAACCGGACGTTTCTCTCCTGCTCGCCTGTTCCCAAATACTTGGCAGCTGCTTCCCAAATTACCACACAGAGGCTTAAATTAATTATAAATGTATATTTATTTAGGGATGTGTGTGTGTGTGTGTGTGTGTGTGTGTGTGTGTGTGTGTGCATTCACACACTGTGAAGGGCAGAGGACAGCATGCCAGACTTGAATCTCTCCTCCTACCATGTAGGTTGCTAGGATCAAACTCAGATTGTCAGTTTGGGCAGCAAAGTGATTTTACACACTGAACCTTTTATTTTTTTTAAGTCAGTCTAGAAATCCATAGGGGCTGCACAGCCCTTACTAAAGGACTCTGGAACAATCCTTGGGTCACTCTGATGGTCCCTTAGATCCTGTTCTTCCAGGTGGGATCGACCGAATGGAGCTTACAGTCTTTCCACCATACTTAGGGACACAGGTAGCTGTTCAGTGGCCCCTTCCTCTCCAGTCCTCTAGGTTAAAGAGGAGGCAGAACCCTTGGTCCCTAAAACCTGGACTTGTGAAGGCCCTGAGGGATCCCACACACCTTGGGGCTCTGGAGCACAGTTGGGCAGGGAGTAGAGCTAGAGTCACAGATACCAGAGGGCAGGGAGGATACACAAGCCAGTTCTGAGGCCTTTCGCTCAAAGTCCTGGACACTGACTAAGGCTGTGAATTGGCTGCCCTCGGGCCTAGGAGCCTGTCTGCCGACCATCCTACCCCTTCAGGCTGCTCTGCCCTGACCCCAGGCAAACTGCTGGTTCCCCAGAGTGTGACAGTGGAATTTTCCTGGTGGGTGGAGGCATGGGAAAGCACAGTCAGATCAAGAGAACCTGAGGCAAGGGTACCAGGTCTGCCCAGCCGGGTCCTTGGATGAGCTCTACCTGAGTACTGGTTCCTTTGGCTTTCTGGGGTGCGGATTGGTTGTGAATGACCCATTGTATTCTGTGTTCTCATTGTTGGTTCTTCCCCTTTACTGGGTGTTTTGGGAGTTCCCAGTTTTCCCTACAATGAACATCTTTATGTGTGTGATGACACAGATGTCCTATTATTCCTGCTAACATGGATTTCCTGTAAGAAAAGCCTGTTCAAGGTGAGACCTTATGATGGAAGACATTTTGCTGAGAGGAAGGCCATCTTGTCTGAGAATCTCCTATCTTCATTTAGCTGTCCAGAATCTCAAAAGCCCTTGCAACAGCAGTCGTCAGGAAAGTCAGCCTGGGAGATCTCTCAGTCTGGTTATTTTGGAAGCCATAGTAACGGATTCTTGAGTCTGTTGAGTTAGCAGCTTTATTGCCAAGAAATTAGCAAATCCAGAGAGGCTATGAATTTCGCGCAACTGAGTTTTCTTAGGGAGACAAGACTCATGATCTTGTAAACGTCATGATGGGCCAGCTCACCCAATCAGATGCTTCCACTGAGGTTTGGAACTCAGAACGATATCACTCTCAGACTAGTTCAGGGGGAAAATGGTATGTTAATGATAAAGACCTAGATTGCTTCTCTTCTCCTTTGAAACAGGGTCTCTCTGTGTAGCAGTGGTGGCCAGGAACTCTCTGTATAGACCAGACTGGTCTTGAATTCACAGAGATCCACCTGCATCTTCCTCCTGAGGCTGAAATGAAAGGCACGCACTATAATTTTTAAGGCCAAACTCTGGAAAATCATCAGTTGACTTTTGAAGCAAAATAAAGCACCTGTGGAGCTCAATTTTGCTGAGACAGAAAAGAGAAATCGTGTTTTAATAACAGCTCAGTAAGGAGTGTTTATAATTTTATAATTTTTATCCCATGAAGGATCAAAACACTTTTAAAATTTCTCATTCTGTGTGCGTGTGCACACATGCATGCATGCACATGTGTGCAGATGTGTGGAGGCCGACTACCTGTGGTGAGAGAGTAAATTGGCATAAACCTTTTGGAACAAAAATTTACATTATACATACTCTGTGTGTGTGAGGATGCCTGTGCCATGTGTTCATGTGGAGACAGCTCAACAGCTCCAGGAGTCAGGGTCTAGTGCATCTTCACGCTTGTACGGGGGAAGCTTTCACCAGAAAGTCATCTTGCTAGCCAAAGAGTAGATTTAAAAATAATTTTAAAATGTATTTATTTAGCTGGACAATAGCGGTGCACACCTTTAATCCCAGCACTCGGGAGGCAGAGGCAGGTAGATTTCTGTGAGTTTGAGACCAGCCTGATCTACAGAGCGAGTTCCAGAACAGGTTCCAAAGCTACAGAGAAACCCTGTCTCGAAAAACCAATAAATAAATGTAATTCATGTAATTTATATGGGTGTTATGCCTGCTCATGCCATTGTTTACCAGAAGAGGGCATCATATCCTATAGTATTACAGCTATAGATGGTTGTGAGTTGCCTGCCATGTGCTGGGAATTGAACTCAGGACCTCTGGAAGAGCAGCCTGCGCCCTTAGCTTCTGAGTCATCTCTCCAGCCTCTGAAAAGGACTTTTTAAAGACTTACTTTAGTTGTAATTATGTCTGTGTCCGTGTCTGTGGATGGGTATGTGTGTAATTATGTATGTGTCTGTGTCTGTATATGAGCATGTGTGTACTTATGTCTGTGTCCGTGTCTGGGGATGGGTATGTGTGCAATTATGTGTGTGTCTGTGTCTGTATATGAGCATGTGTGTACTTATGTCTGTGTCCATGTCTGTGGATGGGTGCGTGCAGGTGCTAGACACTGAAGAACACATTGGATCCTCCGGAGCTGGTCCTGGCAGTTGTGAGCTGTCTGACATGGGTGCTGGGAACCAAACTCAGGTTCTCTGCAAGATCAATAAAGCCCCCCCCCTTTTGAGTCAGAGTCTTTCTATGTAATCCAAGCTGGTCTCAAACGCAGAGATCCACCTGCATCTGTCTTGATAGCACTGGGATTAAAGGTGTGTGCTCTCATGCCTGACCAGTCTGCACTCTTAACGCTAAACCATCTCTCCAGCCCCTGAATGAATGTAATTATAAAAATTAGCTTCAAAATGTCTATGGCAATCACTCTTCCATCATAGACACTTGGTTTCCTTACAACTTAGCCAGAACAGAAGCAATTAGATTTATTTTTTCTGTGTTTCTTTAAATCACATTCATTCATTTATTCACTTTGTATGTATGTTTGAGGTGGAGGCCGTGTGCTCATGGCACTGCACACATATGTATGTGTGTCTGAGGTGGAGGTATGCTCATTCCACTGCACACATATGTAGGGTAGACTACAACTTTCAGGAGTCAGTCCTCTGCTTTCACTGTGTTTATTTTTTCTGATAACTTGATGGAACAAAAAAGAATAAGCTATATATGTTTTTAAAACAGCTTTATTGAGATGTTATATATACTCTGTGAGCTGAGCAAGCGTGATGCACACCACATAGAGAGGTTTCATGTTTGTATTCACATACAGCCATCGTGAGAAAAGAGAGAGACACCGTCCTTGTCACCAAGAGTTTGCTCACACCCTTTCTTGATCTGTCCCTTTTATCTCTCCCTGATCCTTATTCCCAGGCACCCATTAATCCACTTTCTTAAAAGAGTCTTTGTATTTTACAGTGGGAAAACTGTCAGACATAGGCTCCCTGTCTCAGTGCTTAGAGGATGTCATTTTTTATTACTATTTAATTGAAATTTTACATACCAATCCCAGTTCCCACTTCCTCCCTACCTCCTGTTCCCTTCACCTTCTCCCCACCCCACGCCCATCCACTCCTCAGAGAGGATAAGGCTTCCCATGGGGAGTCAACAAAGTCTAGCACATTGCTTTGAGGCAGGACCAAGGCCCTCTGCACTCTATCTAGGCTGAGCAAGGCTATCATTTTTTACAGCTCCCGAGGGCAGGGGTTTAGCTAGGAGCCACCAGCTATGTCCTTCTAGGACTTCATCTGATCCGTACTTGAGTAATTAGGCAAATGACCCAAGCACCAGATCAGTCACTTACTTCCATTGTTGCAGGAAAACTCAGGAAACTCCCAAAGTGCCCTCCGTGGGCAGCAGGGGACTAGTCAGAGTGTGCCCGACAACAGAGGCTTGTGAAGTTATGAGGACAGGAAGGATGGTCCTTTTGCCTAGGCAGGAACAATGCAAGAACTTCGACCTTCGCCACAGCCTGCCCAGGAGGAGAGGCTCCCCTGATTGGCCATCAGTGAAGATGCTGAGCCCTTTTCTCTACTCTTTTAGTAAGAGTGTAAGAGTGTTCTAATGGTCCCCTTCTTCTGTTGCCAGGGCAAGCACCAGTGCAGCTACACGGGCAGGCATGACTATCCGGTGGAGGGCCCAATGCCTGCCAGCAGAGGCCAGGTTCTTCACACTGTCTTCCTAAGTCATGTTTTCATTCTCGCCGGTCTGCACTTCGCAGGGTGTGTCTAGGTAGGTCATCTCCTGCCCCTCCCAACAAATAGTGTGATGCTACATTGATAGTTTCTGCATGTTTTATAGTGCTTTGTACTAGGGGTGTGTGTGTGTGTGTATGTGTGTGTGTGTGTGCATGAGTGTGTGTGCGTGTGTGCGCGCGTGCGTGCGTGTGAGTGTAGCAGAGTGAATGTAGATTTGCTAAGGAAAAACTAAGGGAAAGTGAGAAAAAAAAGTCCAGGTAGGAGAGTCTTCCACGGAGGACACACAGTGTTTTACATGTTACATGATGCACATATGAATCCACCACTCACCTTCATGTGATAAGGGGGTTTACACGGAAAATCAGAGGGCAAACTAAACCGTTCTTGAAATAAGTAATCCAGTCTGACAATGTCACCAGGCATAAGGCAAATGGACTAGATTTACTACATTTAGCCCACAGCTGAAGACCTGCTGAGGTGGTGGCGGGTGGAGGAGGATTTGGCACGGGGATTTGGGGGACAAGTAGGACTTTGGCATACCTCCAAGGGCACTGTGCTGTGATCCAGTCAAAGGGGTGGTGTCGTTCTACCAACACCACGTGCAGGCATTTGGTGTCAGTGGACTAGAAGTTGATGTGTACATCTGGCTCAGAAGTGAGTTTGTCGCCATGGGATGAACATTGAACAGCGGAGGCCAGAGCTGGTGGAGCCTTCATTCATCTGGGGAAGTGCTGGTCAGCCTTCACCTCAGCTCATTTGCTGGAGTGCTTTCCCAGGAAGCCATGAGCTCTCTGACAGGGATAGCATTGGTCTTGTGCCTCGGTAGTCCCCCTCCCTAGCCAGGGTCTTCCACGCTCACCCGTGTCTTCTGCTTCCAGAATAGGGACTTAGAGGCTCTTAGACCTGAAGATGCCCAATGGGCATAATGAAAACTTGGCATCTCTGCCTTCTTTTTGCATCTGTCTCTTTTTCTGCCTTATGACTTTGGTCCAACTCTTGTTCAGCTCAGTTCTGCCTCATAGCTGTGGTCAGACACTTGTTCAGCTCAGTTTGTGGAATATTCATCTTTTAATGAGGGCTCACTTTAAGCTGGCCATCTTTCCCTTCAGGGATGAAGACACAAAGAAAAGAATAACTCAGCTATTTGCAAGACTTGTCGGGACATCATAACCCACAGACGGTCAGCTGCCAGGTTTTACAGTGCCAGACCTCCATAGTGGGCCTGGGGTTCTCCAGCCACTGCCTGCTAGGAGTAGCAGTCTCTCGGCCTACCAGCCTCATGGTGAGCCCATAGTCAGCCAGCACAGCCCGGGAGTGGGGGCTAGTGAAGAACGAGGTCCCTAAGTGACAATGCAGGTGTGAGCTCAGGTGGTCTTGTGAGAGCCTCTCCGAGCTTTGTGCCCTGGTGTCTCATTTTTTGATCCTGACTCTGACCACATTCCTGAATTGTTAGGAATTGATTTTCCCACAGCAAACAATACTGGGACAGAGACGGGGCCGAGGAGGTAGATAAGTGTGGGACACTTGTTTGGCACACGCAAGGCTGAGCTCAATGCCTGGCATTGAAGCAGGGATGGGGACACCAGTCATTTCCAAGCAGTAGACTCACCAGCTCAGTCTGCAGGAGTAAACCCCTGCAGCTGCCGTCTGGGGTAGCACATTTCCTGGAGCAAATTAGCCTTGACCTCAGCCCTCCTTTTGCAGCCATGGCCTAAACTATTCACCATTTTTCTGTATTCGTTTCAAGGTTCTGTTTGCTTTTACCTGGCAGGGGCAACAGTGCACCATCCCATGCTGCCTCTGGACAACATCTATCCCCCTATTCTTTGCTACAATATACAGAAATCTTCTCTTCCCTTTCTACTTTAATAACTTCATTGTTTATAGCTTAGGTTCCTTTTTTTTTTTTTTTTTCAAAGGTCATGAGCCATCCGGGGATTAAGTAAAGGTCCTGCTCCTGAGGTGTAAGGTCACTCAATACTGTGTATGTGTCAGTTGATGCAATGTACTTCTAGAAGTCAAGACTCTGATACACTGTTTCCCCAAAGCGGCCAAATAAAAATACGATCTGTTTTTGTTGTTGCTTTGAGATAGAGTTGCACTTTGTAGTTGTCCGGCTTTTTTTTTTTTTTAAAAAAAAAAAACAGTTCTTTGTTATTCTTTTTCAAAATTATCTCTTATTTATTTTTTAAATTTATTTTTGGGTGTGTTATGTGTCTGTGCACCACGTGTGTGCCCGGTATGCAGAGAGTCCAGAAGAGGGTGTTGCGCTCACCTGGGACTGCAGTTACCGGCAGTTGTGAGCAGCCTGATGTGGGTGCTGGGAAGCAAACCCTGGTCTCCTAGAAGAGCAGCCTGTGCTCTTAGCCACCTCTCCAGCTCCCAGGCAGCTCTTTCCTTGGAGAAATCCCCTTGCTTTCCACATGCTATGGGTACAAGTGTGACAATTTGTAATTTTGTTGTCAACCCAAAGTAGCAGTAGGGAGAGCAGCTGACTTGGGAATGGGCAGAGGATTGCAATCTGGGTGTGTATACTATGACAGATCATCAGAGTATCTGGGTAGGTTGAGGCGAGGGAGATTTTTAGAAGTACATGAAAGTTATTTTGAAACAGTTCATTGGTCACAGTGGTTTGTCACAGGCAGTGATGTGTGCTTGCTGCTGTTAGATCTTCAGTAACCAGACCTGCAAGGCAGTGAGCTCAAAGGCCCTTACAAGCTTGCAGTTGGTTGGGCTGGCTGACACTGGAGACATGTCCTTGTAGAAGGGGTCTTTGCTATGAGATTGTGACTTCAGCAGTCTTATAAGACATTCTTGGCATCAGGCATGAAGGTTACTTTGAAGCTGTCCTGAGGGTTCTCTGTTCATCACCTCTGCTCCACTTCATCAGGGTCAGATGTGTCTTCATTTTGATTCAGGCAGTTTAAAAATATTTTTCTTCTTTTTTAAAGATACAATATTTTAGTATTTTTTGAGAATTCCATGTATGCATGAGTGTATTTTTAACATATTCATTCCCTCTTTCCCCTAACTCTTTCCAAATCCACCCCATTCAGCCTCCTCCTTTTTTGTCTTCTTGGTCTGAGTCTAGTCTTTAATGGCTGAGCCACCTCTCCAGCCATCCCCTCCTTTTTTAAATTTGAGACAAGGTCTCATTCTCTACCCAAAGATGACCTTGAAGTCCCAACAATTCTCCTGCCTCAGCTTCTTGGAATTATGGGATTACAGATATGAAAGTTCATACCAACTTTTTTCTGTCTTTCCTTTCTTTTTGAGACAGTTTCACGTGTAGCTCTGGCTAGACCAGAACGCACTATGTAGACCAGACTGACTTCAAACTCAGCAGAGATCATCTACCTCTGCCTCTTGAGAGATGGGATTAAAGGTGAACAATACCACACCTAGCTCTTTCCTTCCCCCCTCCCATTTTTCTTTTTTTTTTTTTGTTTGTTTGTTTTTTTTGGTTTTTCGAGACAGGGTTTCTCTGTGGCTTTAGAGCCTGTCCTGGAACTAGCTCTTGTAGACTAGGCTGGCCTCAAACTCACAGAAATCCACCTGCCTCTGCCTCCCAAGTGCTGGGATTAAAGGCGTGCGCCACCACCGCCTGGCCCCCTCCCATTTTTCAAGACAGGGTTTCTTCATGTAGTCCTGGCTCTCCTGGAACTCACTCTGTAGACCAGGCTAGCCTCAAACTTCTTAGAGATCCACCCACCTCTGCCACCCCAGTTTTGGGATTAAAGATGAGCGCCATTACCACCTGTTTTGTTTTGTTTTAATTTACAATAAAACACACATAAAGCTTCCCATTTTTTACCCTTTCTCAGTGTGTCTATCTATTTATTTGTTTATATATGTGTGTGTGTCAGCGCTTTGCGTGCATGTCTATCTGTGAACCACATGCGTGCCTGGTGCCAGTGGAGGCCAGAAGAAGCAGATTCCCTGAGACTAGAGTTACAGATGGTTGTGAGCTGATATGTGGGTGCTGGGAACCAAAGTGGGATCCCCTTTGCAGTGTGTGCTCTCAACCACTGAACCATCTCTTCATCTCACCCTGGCGCCGTTCTTCATGTGCACAGTGCAGGGGAGTTCAGTCCATTTGCAGTGCTTTAGAAACCAAAGCCACCACCTGCTTCCAGGACCTTTATCCTCTGAATCCAAATTCTGTATCCCTTAACCTGCGAGTCGGGATCAATCCAAATTCTGTATCCCTTAACCTGCGAGTCGGGATTAATCAACTCTTCACCCACTTCTTTCTTCTGCTTGTGCCTCTAAGAACTGACCTTATCTGAGCATTCCAAAGACACCACAGGAGTTCGCCACATTGATGCCGCTTCCTGATTGGATCTGATTAGCCGGAAGTGTTGTGA
>PVIU01010795.1:14086-68381 GCA_004026605.1 Ondatra zibethicus | reverse complement strand
AAACTGTAAAATGGATTAACAATATGGAACAATCAATTCTAGAAAGTTTGTGGGCACACTAATAATAGATCAAGGTGCTGGGGATTTGGGAGTAGCTGAAAGCTAACATGAAGACTGTAGTTTTGATTTATTTTCTCTTTAAAATTAAAGGATAATAAAGCTATTCATCATCATCATCATTAAAAAACTGACATTATTACACAACCTGAAATTCAAACATTGCATTTCACTAAAACATACATTATTATATAATCTGAAATTAAAAATTAATTTCTCTGAATGTGTAAAGAATACTGAATTACTAATGTTTGCTACAACCTTCATCAAAAATTAAAGAGTATAAAAATACAATGGCAAAAAAAGTATAATACAACTCACTTTTTTTGTCCCTTTAAAAGGTATTTTTTGAGAATTCTTTATAAGAACACTACTTCTACATCATTCCCACCCTCACTCCTCCTTCAGATATCCCTTATGTCTCCCACCCCAAACTACAGTCTGTTCTTTAATACAGATAATAATTAAATAACAAAGAAAGATAGATTAAAACTCTAAATGATTATTTACTTTAAATTTGTGTTCTGTATAATTTTGGGCTACTGAAGCAATACTTCACATCATTTTGGCAGACTCTTGCATTCCTCCAACAAACAGCTCAAGGCGATTTGTTCCATACCCAGCACTGGGATATTTATTAGACAATACATAGCTCCTGAAGGGACTACATTGTCACACCCACAGCGGTGTTGCCTGTGTGACAACAATGCCTCTGGTTCGGGGGACACAGGATGGGGGGTTCGTGCCGTTCGCGGATAGGCCTCCGGCAGTTCCTTGGCAATCAGCTCAGGTCATGAACTCGAATGGAAGATCGGGTTCTCACTGCTGTCGTAGATAAGTTAGCTGCCTCTGCTGTTCTTTCCTGTTTCCTGATAATGTTCTTTGCTGTACTTGGCCAAACGCATAATCTTACTAGAGAACCCTTTGATGTTCCTGGAAATGATAATTCTGATAATGATACTAAAACAGTACTCGAAATGCCTCCAATGGTTCAAGCCCTTGTGCAAATTCTGGATGAAAGCAAAAAGAGATCAGTGGGGGGGGGGGGTATTATGGATAAGTTACAACAGCAGAAACTTTTCCTAAAACAGACTTTCTTACGTAGCAAACATCATGGGGAAAACACAGATTAAGATCCAGATATTGTTAGGAAACCCCCATTCTAGGAATAAAGAAACTAGAAAAAAAATCCCTTACAAGATTGGGCATTCCAACACGTAAGGCTCATGGGGTAGTAAAGTTTAGGATAGGGGATAAGTGGTGAAAACCACCCAAGAATACAACTGAGTCACCAAATAACACCATTCCATACACAAAAAGATATGAGAATGATAGTCATAAGTATGTGATATAAAGGGACAAAAGCGAAATTACTTAGCTCTACAATTTATGGATAGGCTTGCTAGATCCCAACCCCCATGATGTTTGCTACATAAGAAAGTACAAAGAAATATATTTCAACAGATACAAAGAGTCACTAGAGGAGATAAAAAAAAAGGTTAAAAAAAGGAAGGGCCATGATAACAGTTATGAGACAAAAACTTTCTATTCCTAGATAAGATAAAACTGCTTGTCTGAGGTTTATGTTCTCAAGAATAAGAGTTCCCCTTCTAAGGATGTGTTATGTCTAACATCTGCTCATCGCTGATGTGACTAAAAAAAAACTTTCATACTGTGCCAACTAATGACACATGACCTTCTGGTTTGTTCTTTGTTTAAATACTATATAATAAAAACATAAATTCAATAAAATTGCAGCAGATCCATATCACTCTCTTGTGTGTTATGTCTGTCTGTCATTGCCAACCTCGTGCCTTCCTGAGTACCAAGACCCTGCTTCTCCCATGGTCTGAGTGGTTCCCCTGAGCTGGTCCGTGGCACTACATCCCTTCATACACACACACACACACACACACAGACATATACATTCTTTTATGACAGGGTCCTATGAGGGGAAAATAGAGAAAAGTTGGTCTTCTATAGCTTAATAAGCTATGTCAAGCAAGTATATTAAGATACAGAATATTACTTCTTAATGGAAAAATGGGGGGAAAATGAGACAGATTCAGTAAAGTCAGCAGGAACTAATCAAGAGCTGTTACACACAAAAAAATGCAGACTATCTCAGGTGCATCATAGATGAGCACAGAGCAACTTTAAACTGATAACCACAGCCCTTTGTGGGGAAGAGCTGAGTTTGCAGGATCTGAACTTCAGCACCCAGAGGTCCTTCCTGGTTTTTCCAAGCATGTCCCTGGTTTTAGGGGAAAAGTTACAAGGAGCCGCTTGTTTGTCCCGGCTGCCCAGAACTGAAATAATCACTCAGAGACTGTATTAATTAAATCACTGCTTGGCCCATTAGCTCTAGCTTCTTGTTGGCTAAGTCTTACATCTTAATTTAACCCATTCCTATTAATCGGTGTAGCACCATGTGGCAATAGCTTACCGGCAAAGCACATCTATCTCTGGCGGCAGATCCATGGCGTCTCCTTGACTCTCTCCCAGCATTCAGTTCTGTCTTCTTGCCTATCTAAGTTCTGCCCTATCAACAGCCCAAGGCAGTTTCTTCATTCATTAACCAATGAAAGCAACACATAGACAGAAGGACCTCCCACACCAGGGAAAAAATATGAAAAAAACAAACTATGCTCCTTTTTCTTTTTCCACACATCAGGTCTCAGAGAAAGCCTTGGATTTACCTGGTTCCCATGTGAAATCCTTTGTGTTTATGCTGATGAGCAGTACATCTGAAACATATAGCAGTTCTCTAGCTCTTCTTTGAGAATTCTCCACACTAATTTCAAAAGAACTGTACCAATTTGAACCTGTCACAAACAGTAAATAAGTATTTTCCTTTCCGTATGTCTTCACCAGTCTTCATTGTCACTATTTTCCTGATGCTAGGGAGTCTAACACAAACACACACACACACACACACACACACACACACACACACACACACACACACACACAGATTAATAAAAACCCAGAGACAGAAATTGGAATTCAATCTGAAGGTCAGAAAACAAAATAGCCAGCTCCTGGCTCTTACTCATTCCAAAATGGCGATCTTGCCTCCAGAAATCTCAGAATGAGACTGTGTGTGAGAACTGTTTCCTCCATCTTATATTCTTTTCTAGGACTGAGATTAAAGGCATGCATCACTATCATACAATTTCTATGGTAAACTAGAGTGGTTACTAGGATTAAATGTGTTTGTCACCATTGCCTGGTCTGTAAGGCTGACCAGTGCAGCTTTTTTACTCTCTGATATTCAGGCAAGTATGATCTATTAAAATACAAGTGAAATATGAACACACACATGCACCAACACACATGTTTGTTATATATTTTAAAATATATGACAAATAGAGCTTTATATATCATATACACAATTCAAACACACTCACACATAATCAGAACACACAAACATATGAACAGAACAATCGCAATTGCTTTGTAAAATTCAAGTGAGGATGACCATTTTGTAATGTTAAATATCAAGCTAAACAAACTGTATAATTGAAAGAATAATAATGAATTATAACTGTAGGAGGAGGGCCCACTTGTTCATCCCAACCTGCTCGGCTACCTTAGCCCTGAAATAATCACACAGGAACTGTATTAATTAAATCACTGCTTAGCCCATTAGCTCTAACTTCTTAACCCATTTCTATTAATCTGTGCATCAGCACATGGCAGTGGCTTCCCAGGTAAATCCCCAGCATCTGTCTTCAGCAGATCTTTGGAGTCTCTCTGACTCTGCTTTCTTCCTCCCAGAATTCAGTTCCGTCTTCTCCGCCTACCTAAGTTCTGCCTTATCAGGCCAAGGCAGTTTCTTTATTCATCAACCAATACAGCAACACAGAGAGGGGACTCCCCAATACCTCCCCTTTTCTATTTAAATAAAAAAGGAAGGTTTTAACTCCAATCTCTGAAAGATTTGAAGAGTACCTATCCATCTGAAATACATCTCTCTCTGAACATCTAGAAAATCTAAGTAACATGACTACAATTTTGACTATTATAAGTGATTATCTATTAACCTCTATTTCCTAATTATACATTTTATTTTAAATAAACTACATAACCACAATACCTTAATTAAGGGCAGAAATATAGTATAACAAAATTTATCTTAAATTTGTATCAATGAGCCAAGATCCATACCAAAGCAAATTATTCATCTCTATAGCATATCCCCCTTTAAATTTAAAATAACATTTATAAACAATATTTTGGAATATGGGCATAGTTTTGTCCATACTGCTTCTTCCTGTTTGGGGGCACTGTTAATCAGGTCTTTTATGGTGGACCCTGTGTGCTAGTTTTATCTCAGTCAACAGTTGGCTGAAGTAATATTTTGAGGGTTTTTATGGTGACCTTTGAGGGGGCATGTTTTATCAAATCATTTTTGTCTGGAAATATTCCACAGGTTCTTATCTTCTGTGGAAACAAACAAACAAAAAAAACCCTCTTTTTCAAAGTACCATATCCTTAGACCCAAATTCTGAAGTTAAGATACCTTTATAATATACATGCTGGTTTAGCTTAACAGCCCATACAATGAAATGTCTCTCTGTACTTAGCTTCTTCACAGTCAAAAAATTCAAAGAAAACATAATAATATACATAATCCAGACTCAGTGTGAATTTTACATCTTTACATGGCTTATTTTTCTTTACTCCCTTTAATCTATGATTCTCTGTACTGTCTTTCTAAAGACTTTACCTTTTTAAAAAATATTAACTTTATTTTATGACTCTATACTCTTTTTGTTCTTTCTTTCAATCCTACATACATTTATCCAACACTGTGACCCATGATCAGAACACACAAACATATGAACAGAACAATTGCAATTGTTTTGCAAAATTCAAGTGAGGATAATCATTTTGTAATTTTAAATATCAAGCTAAACAAACTATACAATTGAAATAATACTAATGAATTATAACTTGATTAAAAA
Organism: Ondatra zibethicus; assembly: GCA_004026605.1. Lineage (NCBI taxonomy): Eukaryota > Metazoa > Chordata > Mammalia > Rodentia > Cricetidae > Ondatra > Ondatra zibethicus. The sequence continues at coordinate 63,354 of PVIU01010795.1, read as the reverse complement.
CTAAGCTTTGTTTGTTTCTCTCAATGTCTGTGCTACTGGGGTTATATTTAGGAAATGGTCTCCTGTGCCAAAGCGTTCAAGTGCACATCCTACTTTCTCTTCTGTGAGGTTCAGTGTGGCTGGCTTTATGTTGAGGTCTTTGATCCATTTGGACTTGAGTTTTGTGCATGGTAATAGATATGGATCTATTTTCATTCTTGAACATATTGATATCCAGTTATAACAGCACCATTTGTTAAATATGCTTTCTTTTTCCAATTTGATATTTTTTTGCTTCTTTGTCAAAAATCAGGTATTCAAATGAATGTGAATTAATATCCAAGCCTTCTATTCAGTTCCATTGGTCCTCCTGTCTCTTTTTATGCCAATACCAGGATGTTTTCAGTACTGTAGTTCTATAATCCCTGTTGAAGTCAGGGATTGTGACACCTCCAGAAAACAGCCTCCCTCAAGACCCAGCAATATCACTTTGAGTATCTATCCAAATGATGCTCAACCATGCCAAAAGGACATGTGCTCCATTATGTTCATAGCAGCATTGTTTGTCACAGCCAGAACCTGGAAAGAACCTAAATGCCCTTTGACCGAAGAATGAATAAGGAAAATGTGGTACATTTACACAGTGGAGTACTACATAGAAAAATATAATGACATATTGAAATTTGCAGGCAAATGAATGGAGCTAGAAAACATCATTTTGAGTGAGGAATGAGGTAACTCAGACCCAGAAAGACAATTATCATATGTACTCACTCATAAGTGGTTTTTAAACATAAAACAAAGAAAACCAGCCTACAACTCACAATCCCAGAGAACCTAGACAACAATGAAGACTCTAAGAGAGACATATATAGATCTAATCTATATGGGAAGTGGAAAAAGAAGATCACCAGAGTGAATTTGGAGCATGAGGACCTTGGGAGAGGGTTGAAGGTGAGGGGAGAGGCAAGGAGGGAGCAGAGAAAAATGTAGAGCTCAATAAAAATCAATAAAAGTTTAAGGAAAACTAAGCTTTTATATCTCAACACATGGAAGGTGGAAATATATCTTTTATATCTCAGCACATGGAAAGTGGAAATAAATGATAGAGTTCAAGGCCATTCTGGTCTGTATCAAGACCTTATCAAGTAATAAATAAAAGTTTTAAACAGTATTGAAGAAGAGGCTCACTCCATAAGAATATTGTTATATAGGCACTAGGACCTGAGTTGTGCTCCTAAACCCCTGTAAAAATGTGGCCATGGGCAGCACTGGCTTGTATGTGGAATAAGACTTTCAAGAAGGGCATCTTTAATGTTATCTTAACGTACATCAGAATGCTGGTCAAACACTTTTTTTCCAATTTTAGAAAAGATAAAAATGGTTACCAAGTCAGTTCTCTCCTACATTTTGATTGATTTATAGTCCTCTATTTTCTTCAACTCTTGAATTCTTGTGGTTTTACAAACTTCTTGAGTATCAAGTTGACAGGGTAAGTTGAAAATTCAACATTTTTGGAACTCTTACATTTGATGGCTTACAGTCTCCTTTGTGGCTTTCACATTATACAGTATATAGTATAACTTTTCTCAGAGATGATCACACAATATGTTCTGTGTGGATATGACTGACAGTTTAATGCACTATGAACAGTAAACCATCCTGAGTTAATTTTTATCCATGGTAAGGAAGGTGGTCGACTTACCTATTTTTTTTTTTTTGCACGCAGCTATGCAACTGTTCTAACATCACTTAGCAAAAGGACTATTCTACCAGTATTATGTTCCCTTTTTATCTTTGTCAAAGATGACATAAGTGCAAAGCTTCACTAAAGGCTTTCTAGGGTGGCATATATGTTTTAGAGAGAAAAACAAGAAAGACTGTATCAAGTGTATCGTTTCTGAGATAATAGTCATGTTTCAGAAGTCAGAGATCATTTTGTAATGATATATCTTTTAAAAGTGCTTTTAGAGTATTGTTTGTTCATTTCTTCCAAAGAAATGGCTGTCATATACAGTGCGTGTGTGTGTGTGTGTGTGTGTGTGTGTGTGTGTGTGCGCGCGTGCGCGCGCGCCCGTGCGTGTGTGTATACATAATCCATTATGGGTTATTCTACATCATCAAATTCTGTAGTTATTGTGGGGATAGCCTCGCGTGTTTTGGGGATTATAAATGCAGAAATCTAATATTAAATATATAGAAGAATAGGCAGTTTTCTAATATAGTGTGGTTTGCTGTTTAGGTGGGGACCTAAACAGAAATAGCCTACAAAATACATTCATGTAGTGAGTATTTTGTCATAAAAAGTATTTAATTTTAAAGAGTTCGATGAGGACATGACATGACTACATTTTCACCTTTACGAAAGTGATCAAAATGTGACAAGAGGTGGTGAATATGAGAAAAATGGTAAATAGTGGAGTTATGTAAGAAAACAAAAGGTGTCTTCCAAATTGTATGCCAGATAAAAAGACATTTCATGTATATGACACGAGTGTAACAACATAGCCCTTTCATTATGGACACAGAGCAAGTTAATTTAGTGCCAATACCACACTAAAAGTCTAGTGTAAGAGAAAAAGTGCTAAATTTTCCTAGGAAACACAAACAATTATGTTATTGTAAACCACAATAACTATCCCTTAAAGGAACATTTATGTTTCTGTTTCATATATTTAGTATTTCTTTCACATATTCCTAAATTGATTGTAGTTACTAAAACTTTTGATTGCTGCTTTATCTTAAGTAATTACAACACACATCAATTAACTGACATTTCTCCAGGACTACATTAAATTCCATTCAAAAATCCAGGGGCTAGAGCTAGCTTTCAATATGGTCTTTTACATGAAAGTCATAAATATCCTCCTAATAAGCAGTAAGAAGCTTTACTGGACCATGTAGCTTATAAGGACCATAAAGAGAAGGCTAACAAGATGGCTCAGTAGGTAAAAGTGCTTGCTTCACAAATCTGACAACTTGCCCTTGAACCTCAGAAACCACATGATGGAAAAGAAGGAATCAGCTCTTTCTAGTTTTCTACTGACCTCCATACATTTGCAACTTCAGTTGAGGACTCCCCTGTGTCTCACTATCAGAAACTAAGCTGGGTCATGTTGGCAAGAGAGTCAGGAAAATACATATTCAAAAAGTCCTCAGGAAATATAGATTTGAGTGCAGAAATTGACATAAACTATGCCTATGTTGTGGAAATTACTTTAACTATGTAAAGATGTGTTATATTTGCTTATGCTGCAGAATATTACTTTAACTGTGTAAAATATGGTTGTTTATGCTGCATTTGTTTAACAATGTAAGGATATGTGTTAACTACACAAAGATGTGTGGCATTTGTTTCAGCTTGCCTGCCTAAGGCAGGTGACTGGTCTAAGAAAAGCTGAGCAGTCAACAGCTAGGCAGTAGAGGGGTAGACGGGACTGACAAGCAGAAAGAATAAATAGGAGAGAAGAAAACAGAAAAAGAGAGGAGTGGAGAATGAGGAGAAAGAGAGGGGCATACCCTTGGCCAGAAACTTGTTAGTAACCAGGCAGCAAAATATGGAAACAGGAAAGTGAGATATATAAAAAGAAGGAGCAAGAGTTAAAAGCCACAAGGCAAAATGTAGGTGAAGAGAAACTGGTTAAGTTATAAAAGCATAACAGAAGGCTGAGCTATCATAACTAATAAGTCTCTGTGTCATGATCTGGAAGCCAGTTAGTGGCCCAAAAGAAAAAGCCTGGTGCATTTGGCAAAAAACTTGGAGTGCTTACTTTTGTCATGGTGACTATGCTTTAAACTATCAGAAGCTTGATCTCCAAAGCAGTAGGCTGGGGGGAATTCTGTTCTCCCAGACAGTGGCTCTGTTGTTGCTGCTAAAGGTAGTTCTAGCTAAATCTAGATTTATTATTCTAATAAAATTCAAGATTAAAAGGCTAGGGTGAAAACCTGCAAGCTCAAAGAGTTAGAATAGCAACTAACTTTTGCTCTTTGCTGAATTCTTGGAAACCCCTTTCCACCTTCACACATCCCCAACAAATAAAAATCCCATACTACACTCCTCCCTGCTGTTTCCTGACAACTGGCTCCTAAACCTGCCTCTCTGAGCACAAGCTAAATTTATTTAATTAACACAAATGCAACACAACTTTACATAGTTAAACAAATGCAGCATAAATAAATGTAACACATCTTTGCCTGGCTAAACAAATATTCCACAACCTACACATTACAAAGTATCTGACAAACGTTGCTATTACAAGGTAAAACAGATCTTCAAATTTCCTGTTTCACTGAAAAGTCTGACAGATATTATAGGCATATAGGCTAAAGATGTATGCCCCAACGTTACAGAAGAACTTTGGGTGAACACACTCTGTGGGCAAAATTGCAATCTATATGACCCAGTGTGAAAGTTTCTTCAAAAAAATAGTGAATGATATGAAGAAACAATCCAAAGAAAACTGAAATTAAATTGACATATGAGAGACTGTGTTTATGGCATCATCCTTCATAAAATGCCAGACATGGAATTAACCAAGGCAACCATTGGTGAATAAATAGGTAACAATTTAACAGATACACACACAAAGGAATTTTCTTGAAATGTTCTTCAGTGATGGGGAACCTTGTTAGCCAATCATCTTTAAGAGGTGGGTCTTAGTTAAGGCATGGCTTCATTGGGGCCCAGGGTAAAATGTGTATGCCTCCAGGTGTGCACCTTTTCTAGGAGGGCATTGCTGCTTGGATTTCTTGTTTCCTGTTTCGTGAGTTTTTTCCCTTATAATAAATAAAATATAATTGTTTTATATTTTGCTTTCTCCTTGTCTATTTTGTCTATATCATATTTTTTAATGCAAGTCTCTATAAATAATGTTTAGGTTGTCCATGATGAACAATAAATAGATTTTCCTACAGATCCTATTCCTGCAGTAATCTTTGAAATTTCCAGGAAGAAGATGGGGCCCCACAGCAATAACTCCAGCTGGTTGAGATGACATCGTGATGCTGATAGCACTACTATAAGATTGGTTTTGGGGTACCAGCTGCTGAAATGATGCACCTTCTCATGACGTTCTGGCCAGAACTTCAAAAGAACTTTGATGTGGGAGGTCTGAACTTTGGAAAAAAAACCCTATTGAAATCATTTGTAACTATACTAGGCAGTAATCTTGAAACTTAACCATCACTTTACTTTTGCAGGATCCCATAAAGGGAACATTGTCACCTTGACAACTGGAAGCAATTCTAGAGAATGACACCCCCATCTTCCAAAAAAAGTTTGTCCTCAGGGTTGGGAACACCATTTAGGGGTTGGGGATTGTTAATTGTATCAGGGAGAGGGTTGGAGTGGAAACTATGTTTATTCAATAAAAAGGGATAATAATAGTGGGTAATAGAGTAAATATTTGTGAGCTATTATGTATGGATAATTTATATTGGTATAGTTTTTGTATATTGATACAAGTTCAAATTATATTTGTTATTTCTGTTTAAAATATTTGTACACCTATGCAAAGTTATTCTGTCAGATTATATACATACATGTTTCTACCTCTATTTAGAACATTTTGTATATTGATACAACTTTTTGGATATATTTTCTTATTACGTTATATATTATTCTTACCTCTGAACAAGATACTTATACATTGTTTACATTTTGAGGTCATTGTCCTCATTTCCTGAACATTTGTTTACAAATTATTTAATACTCTGACATGAGACCTTAGTCTTTAAGTTATTGTTATTAAGTATTTAAGTTACATGTATTAAATATTATAGGTCAATAGTGATTCATGTTTGTTATACATATAATCAGATTAATTAGGTTCTTTAGATACATAGAGATTGTATTTTGCCTAGATAGGTAATCTTCAACCACTTCAAGGATCTGCAGGATATGGCATTTAAATAACTTAGGATTCTGTTGACATGAGACATGATTGCTCCTGACAGCACCAATCTATTCCCAAGAGAAAATGAGCACTACAACCACTCTACTCAGAGTTTGTTCTCTTCTTGGCACAATTGGCCTTTGGGCAAGGTACTACCCACTCCTCAACCACTGACAAAGTACATGATATCCGGAAATAGATATGCAGGACACAAAGAAAAAGACTGTCAAATCTTGCCAAGACAGGGTAAGATGGTTCTGAAAAATTTCCTGCCTCTAAATATGGTCTGTCAGTTATACTAGTCCTTAGTCAAAGTTGGTTGCTTCAATGTTGCATGTGAGACTTTGGGTTACTGTTCAGGTAGCTAATAGTCTCTGTCATATTCTGCTCACTTTGGATGCTGCTTGATTGCACTTCCTGTCCACTCCAGCAATATTATTTCCCTTCTCAGGCCTTCGATGGGATTGAAGATTAGATAATCATAGTACCTTCTGTAATTTTACTATGTTAAAGTTAAAGCCTTCCTTTTTGTCTAAACAAAAAAGGGGAATTGGTGTGGGAGGTCCTTCTGTCTATGTGTCGCTTTTATCGGTTAATGAATAAAGAACTGGCATGGCCTATAGCATGGGAGGAGGAAGGTGGAGTTTGAGAGAGCCATAGAGCTGCCACCAGAGATGGACATGCTGAAACTTTGCTGATAGGCCATGACCTCATGCTGATATATAGATTAATAGAAATGGGTTAAATTAATATGTAAAAGTTAGCCAATAAGAAGTTAGAGCTAATGGGCCAAGTGGTGTTTAATTAATATAGTTTCTGTTTGGTTATTTTGGTTCTGGGCAGCTGGAACAAACAACCTACTCTTCCCCCAACAACCTTCCTCTTATGATTTCACCAAGCTTATTTCTGATGCAAGATTTAGACTCCTTGAAATAGAATGTTTATTAAAACATTTGTCATGTGTTCCTCGCTTAATATTGTTTATGTTGTTTGTAATTTTATACTTGATATCTGTTCCTATTGTATATAGTTTTGTATTGGGTTTGGGTTGTTTAAACAAAAGGGGGAAATGATGGGGAACCTAGTTAGCCAATCATCTTTAAGAGGTGGGTCTTCATTGGGACCCAGGGTAAAACATGTGAACCTCCAGGTGTGCTCTTTGTGCCTTTTCCTGCAAACATTGCTGTGCTTGGATTTCTCATTTCCTGTTTCGTGAGTTTTTTTCCACCCTATAATAAATAAAATATAATTGTTTTGTCCTTAGCTAGCCTGGTTATTTCAACACTTCAGCCATAAAAAGAATGACAAGTTTTTGCTTGCTGTGACATGGGTTGACCTGGAGGAAGTTATATGACATGTAATGAGTCAGGAACAGAAAGAGCATTATATGTTCATACTCATAGTAGAAGCTAAACTGTTTACCAAAGAAAGAGCTTATAGAATAATGGTTTCTAGATCTTGGGAAGGATGTTAAGGAGGCATGGAAGAAAAGATGGCTAGCTATTTGAGGACTACAGCTGGACAAAAAGAAAATCTTTATCAGTTTTGTTTTCTTGCTCTTATCTGTTAGCTCATTTGTTGTTTGGTTGGTTTTGTTTTTGGTGATAAGATCATGTTATATGACCCAGGCTACCCTCAGACTGTTGATAAGTCTGCTAAGTTTTGATGGCAGGATTAAAAGCATGCACAAAAATGCCTCCCTACAAATAATAACTTCTAATGCTCTACAGCATGGACAGATAGATTGATACCTCAAATAACAAGTAGAGAGAAATCTGAATACTTCTAACACAAAAAATAGTATATGTTTGAGGTATAGATATTCTAATTGCTCTGATCTATTCATTATACTTATACAGGTATTGAAGAATCATACCATAAACTTTAAATATATAGACAAAGAATGTGGCGATAAAAATAAATACATATTTACACCACAATACATTTTGTTAATTATAAAAACTGAAGTGTGTTACACATTTTCATTACATGGTTTCCATTATTTATTTTGAATTTCTGGCATATCTTTCATAAGTTTCTTAACTGAAATATTTTCACCATGATTTAGTAAATTTGAAGTCATATTTACTTTACACATCTTCTGTTACTGCACTATATAAAATTATCATTATCACAGCCACATTTATAATTGAATTGAATTTTAAAAATCAGTTGCTTATCCTGATGTATAATTTTAGACTCCTTTGACCCAGAATACCAACTTAGCTAAGTATTTTTAGTTATTTGGATTGATATGTTAGCAAAAGGTCCTAGGAAAAAGAAGAATAACTACTTTACTGCTTCAATGAACATGATAGAATAATAATTTATGTTCCCTGTAAAACTACAAAAGTCAAACTTCAACCATATTTGCTGAGTTCTAGAGATCGAATATGTATGCATATGTATATCTAAATGTACTTATTTACATTTTGTAATTTCATTTCATATTTATATTTAAATTGCTGTAACAAATTACATTTTGTTTTCTTACACATATAACATATTTTGTCAACATCACACAATATGCTTAAGTATATATACTTGCTACTGCCTCTAACATGCTCATATTTCTGTTATACCGTGTAACTAAACCTATCTCTAAACCATTCATATTCATATTAGCCTTTTATGATGTGGATATTAATAATATGTACATATAAAAACAAAATTCAAACTGTTATAGTGGAAATATGTCAAAGCTGTTTGTTATTTATTTTATATTTTAATTGCCTGCTAATTAAGAAAAGTATTTTCTTTTATACTTTATGAGATTTTTGTAAAATAAATAAAAATTTTACCTGTTAGTACTCAATTCAGGTATGATTATAATCATCTTTCAGTGTTTAACAAGAATATTTCATCTAATAGGTAGGCTTATGCAACCATGCATTAAAGTTCAGGATGCTTTCCTTAGCCCCCTTAAGTCAGATTGCAGCAGTTCTAATATATCACAGTCCTAACTTTAAGTGCCTTGTTCTCTTTATAAAGAAAAAAGAGGAATAACTTCCTTTGTGATATCTGTGAGTATTAATGGCTCTGCCACTCAGATATGAAGGCTGAACTCCAAGCTCTGATGACTTTCACCTTGAAAGCTAATCACTATTCTTCTGATCTCAGCTGTGAAAAGAACGCACTGCGTTTCCACCTGACTTCTCTGATAACCTCAGAAACAATGCACTTTTACTAACAAAAATGCAGACTACCTAGAACTTTTTACAAAGCAACTTTGGTGCTGAATTACTTTCTAGTACTTCTTTCTGTTACTTTTCAGAGACAACACAATTTGCATAGCCATTTCTTACGCATCTGGACAACTTTTACACAGTCATTCTAATTCTTTCTTGTCATGTAGACTTAAAGCTTTTGTTCATTTCATCTACTCTATTGCTTCTTGAAGATGATGAGAAGGTTAAATATCGGGATCATGATCTTTGGTAGATGCAGTGGTTTAAATGAGAATGGCTCCCCCAAAGGAACCTATATTTGCATGTTTTCTTTCCCCATTTGGTGGACTTTTAAAGAAGGTTTAGAAGATGTGGCCTATTTGGAGGAGGTGTGTCATTGGGGATTGGCTTTGAGGCTTGAAAAGCTCATGCTAGGCTCTCTCTCGCGCGTGCTCTCGCTCTTGCTCTCTCTCTCTCTCTCTCTCTCTTTCTCTCTCTCTCTCTCTTAGTCTGCCTCCTACTTTGGGAACTCCTTCAACCAATAGCCTTTAAGATACCAGTCCACTTTGCACAGGTCTCTTGGCTGAAGGATTCGGTTCCATTTGCCAATGCAAGCAGAGGCCTGCGGATTGTTACTCTTTCTATGAGCTTATCCCCAATAAATAAACTCTGTTGTACTCCATTTGGGATTATTTTGGAACTCTTTTGTGTGCCAACAATCGCCTGCTTTTGAGTCAGGATGTTCAGTTACTGCTTCAATGCCATGGTTTCTTGCCTGCTGCCATGCTTCCTGCCATGATGTTCGTGCATATATTTTCTGATACTGTAAGCCAGCTCCAAATTAAATGCTTTCTCTTCTAAATTTCCTTCTTCATTTATCACTTAACAGCAATAGAACAGAAACTATGAGAGTGGCTATCTGCCCTGACCTCAATTTTTACAGTACCACAGGACAAACTTGGGAACCTCTCAAATTTCTCTCTTCAGTATGTACACATGGCATCAGTTATTCAAATCTAGAAATGAGATATCAAAGAAGATCTGACTGAGATACAGTCAAGTAGGTAAATATTTTCCAAGCCCAAAGATACATGAGGAGAGAAGCAGAACGCAAAATTTTTTGAAGCAAGAGTCCATAGAAAAACAGAAATGCATACATATGACAGATTATTTCAAATCCAGTCTGTAACTCTGCTAAGCTTTACAATCTCATCATTAAAGTTTGACAGCCATCACTAATCAAGTAGCATTCAGAAATACACAGAACACTTATTTCTATATATGTTAGAATGGAAACAATACTTAAAGTTTTCAATACATTATGCTTAATACAACTGCTGTTTATTTGAGTCCAACTATAAGATTCTTGGTAATAGTTTAATACATACCCTCTTTAATTTTTTGTCTCAAATGTTCTATTGTAGTTTAACCTATTTACTGCTGAGTCTTCTATCATTATACTTATCCAAAATGCGATGGCTTTGTGATAAGAAGCAATTATACCAACGCTGTGAACTTACCTTTAAGTCATAGTGTTGTAATCTATCATTTTCCCTGGGAAATGAGATAGAGGAAAGCATCCTTCAGCAAACAGTTGATTAAATGTGAACAATTCCAAAAAGAGAATGGAAGAAAGAAGAAGAAAGGACAAATAGTAGCTAGCAGTCTGCAAAGGTATCATGTTGAGTTTGCTGGTAAGAAAGTTGAAGAGAAAATGTAACAAAATCAATACCTTTTCAGTTCAAAATTATGGGGTGATTTTTATAAAAGAATTATCATTTTTTACATTCCAATGACAATTTCTCCTCCCTCTTCTTCTCCCAGTCCCTTCCTCACTTCCCTCCCCTCCCCATTCACTCCTCCTTTGTTTCTATTTAGAAAAGAACAGACCTCCCCATGAATTTCAACCAAACAGGTCACATCAAGTTGCAGTAAGAGTAACAACATCCCCTCCCAATAAGGTAGGACAAGGCAACCCAGTATGAGGAGTAGGTATCAAAAGCTGGCAAAAAAAAAAAAAAAAAAAAAAAAAAAAAAAAAAAAAAAAAAAAAAAAAAAAAAAAAAAAAAAAAAAAAAAAAAAAAAAAAAAAAAAAAAAAAAAAAAAAAAAAAAAAAAAAAAAAAAAAAAAAAAAAAAAAAAAAAAAAAAAAAAAAAAAAAAAAAAAAAAAAAAAAAAGTCAGAGACATCACCTACTAGCACTGTTAGGAGTCCCTCAAAAAAAAAAAAAAAAAGAAAAAAAAACTAAGCTGCACAGCTGTAACATATATTTGCAGAGGACCTAGTTCAGTCCCATGCAGACTCCCTGGTAATTGGTTCAGTCTCTGTGAGCCCCTATGAGCTTAGGTTAGTTGAATTTTTTTGGATGACCTTGACTTTTCTGGCTCCTACAATCCTTTATACAATGTGATTTTTAATTCAAGTATTATGATTGTTAACTCATAAGCATGGGCTTGATTATAATCGTGCTTTAACATAGACATCTGTACAATGTGTATTGATGGGTTAGTTACTCATGAAGAAATATATATTGAAAGAAAATTTTGAAATATTTTCATACATTTTAGATTAAATGTAGTCATTTCATAATGGTTTCCTTTTATAAATTAATACACAGTATTTGCAGCAATATTCTGAAATTAAATTGCTATTTTAATTCTGTACTGTAAGGTACACAAATATTGTACTTTACTTATACAGAATATATTCATCAGTACTGAAGAAATCTAATCTCAAAATAAACTTATTGGAATCAGTTGAATTATCAGATCCTCAAATTGTAATTCAACTACTCCTTATTTTATTTGATTAAGAGATGTTTAAGTAGGCTTGAGCATAGAGGCTTAATAGAAAAAGAAGCAGTTAGGTAGTATGGGTGTTTGCTTCTTAAGAGCAAGCCAACCAAACTTGCTAAAATCTAGAAATCAAATAAATAAAAAAATACAGCAATAACTAAAGATTAATTAAGTTAATTAGGTCTCAGATAACATGATATTTCAAAAGTCTTGGGTAAAATATATCAAAATATTTAATGATCAGGAATATATTTACAAATATGTACATTATTATTACTCTGAGAATATAAAAACATGCATTAGATGATAATCCCCAAGGGAGTTCCATGTATCAGCACACCATTTGAAAGTTGATATTAGGGTTCTTGTAATAAGACTATTTTTCAAATTATTGCATAGTCAAGTGCCATGGAAGAGAGAGATAATGGCTTCTACTAGTTATAAGTTCATAACTCTTTTTGAGAGAATTGGGAGTGTGCCAGTCTTTCAAGTAATGATCAAAAATTTCTAACAGCTCTCGTTTAAATACTGGGAGTCCCAACTTCAGCTTCCTTAGCTGTAATGCGAGCCACTGAATGTCAAACATCAATGTGTGCTTGTCTCTTCACCTTCATGTCATTTGCTGTCCATGGGCGCGACCACAGCAAGCCCAAATCACTTGCTAGGCTCTTCTGAAGCGGCAAAACTCACACACAAAATTTCAGTTAGAGAAAAGGAGGACGTTCAAGTGACCTAGCATAAAATAGGGTGACTATAGTTAAAAGAGTATCATGTCCTTCAAAGCTTTTAAATATTTTTTTAATTTTAAAGAGATTTTAAATATTCTTATGGAAAAGAGATGTTTAGGGCTGCTGAGACAGCTCAGTGAGTTAGAGGCCTCTTGGGCAAACCTAACGACTAATATTTCCCATGTAAAGGTTAAAAGAGAGAACTGACTCTGAAAGATTATCCTGCAATTAACACATATATTCCAAGGCATACATATGCCCCACATTTTATAAACACAAATTTTACCTAGAAAATTTATTTATAAATTATACAAGTTTAGGGAGTATCGTATATATGTTGCCATTCAAAAATGTAAATACAATAGATAAATAGTTTAGAAATTAAATTTTTATTATTTAAAAAAGAAAAAGAAGTATTTTATGAGTCCTAAATATCAAATTGTCTTTCTTATATCCATGGGGTTTAAGAATCTAAATTGTTGTCATTCATAGAATAAAACTTCAGAATATTAATAATTACTAAAAATGGGCAAATTCTAGTCCTTTTTGGTGTGGGATTAAAATTTGAAGTTTTGTCCATGAGACACTTTTGTAATATTACTCACTATCCACATATATATATGTGTGTATATACACACACATATATATATCTATAATTCAATACATCATATAATAGCATAATATATGATGATATAACATAAATTTTAATATATTAAGATATATTAAACATTTGATACAGTAGTTTCATCTGCTTACCAGTTGCTTCTTTGTGATATGTCCCTAAGCAATTTCTACTTGACACCTCAGCCACATTAACCTCTAGCAGGTTTCTGATCTTCAAATTAAGAGAAATCATTGAATTTGTTCCTTCATTTTAAATTTCTACAGCATGCCTGAAATGTGGAGGTTCTTATACATTTCTGTGATTTTTATGGGATCACATGATCATATATTAATTATCTTGTTAGTACAAAATTTTGAATATCACAGTTATTATTCTTTCTTTACACCAATTTAGGTCAAGTCCTCTACAAAGCCAAATACCTGCTGGGGAAAATAAAGAAAAAAAAATCTGTGTTTGTTTACATTCTTCCTTCAGAAGAAATGAAAATCACCTCTGAGAACTTATGTGACTGTGCTCCTCTGACAGCTACTATGCCAGTGCCTGTCAAAGTGACCGCAAGAGGAAGAAATTGTGGGAAATAATCCATTTATTACAGATTTCACCTTAAGTGAAGAATTATTTTAGTTGTTTGGAGCATTTTGGAATCATCTCAAGATATGATCATGCAGGATATAATCTGGACATAGTCATATGCAGATCTAAAACTTCAGCTTAAGATTTACATACTTCAAAATTTTCAGATACTTACTTTGATTTTTATGATAAAATGTATAAAAAGAAATTAAATTGTGATTATACATTAAAAGATGTAATAATTTAATTAATGTACTTAAAATTTTTGAATAACATTTCCAAGATAGCTAATTACAGGTTTACATAAAAAATCTGTTTTAGACAGCTGAATCATGCTAATTAATGATTAAATAAATACTGTTTCTACTTAGTCTTTATTTTCACACTAAATTATTTATATTTTATTGCATTGAACAAATAAAATGCCTATAATATTAAAATAAAACTTTCAAACCACCTACTGATAAAAGTAGTATTTATATTATTATAATTCATTCAAAATACAATCATTTACATGTTCCCTTATCATAATAGCTTGTATGTCTGTGATGAATATGCCTGCTTAGCCTTACTCAATAATTATTAAATAGCTCTTCAATGGACCCTCAAATTTTATGCAAATCTTATACACTGCAATATAAAATATAATCCATTCCTATTATTATCTATTTATTGACTCCATTATCTTGCCAATTTTTTGATTTTGTTATTAATTGTTTTGGTAAATAGTGCAAAGTGAGAGCGCTCTGTCTCTATACAATTATAGCTACTGTGTGACTATTCATGTAAAAAGCAACTAGTACTTCTCAGTTTTGCTCACGAGAAGAATGCTGTGTCCATTTACATGAGCATTCTCCTAGAAAAATTAAATATTTTCTCTTTCACATACACATACAAAATATTTATTATCTATAGAACATCATTCTCATTTATAGCTAGTCTCACAACCCCCAGTTTTAAGGAGTTTCTGAAGTAAGCAACCAAGACAACTACATATTTGTGTGTCAGTATCTGGCAACCATGAAATAATCTAGGCCACTTTAAATAACCAGCTAGGGCACGCTTCAGTTTTGTTTTGTGTACTCTGCACTAAAGTTCACCCTAATGCAAGTTTATTTCCCTAAATCATTATCTGTTCTTAATAGTATCATTCACATTCTAATGAAACAGCTAAATGTGCTTTTTCTTTTAATTGGAAATGCAAAATCCTGGCACTGTAATTCTGTGGAAATGTCCTTAATTAAAGTGCAATATGGTGCCAAAAGTAAGTAAAATTAGCTATGGGGAACAAAACATGATGGAGCACATTTCAAACTCTGTATGGTGAACTCTTCTTATCCTAAAAATAGGTAAAAGATTAAAATACCTATGCAGTCGTCACACTATATTAAAATACCTATGCAATCGTCACACTATATTAAAATACCTATGCAATCGTCACACTATATTAAAATCTATATTAGTAGTAGTATTATGTGCTTGTGTGTATATATGCCACATGAGCTCAGGTGGTCCTAGAGGCCGAGAAGAGGTTATTGCTTACCCTACAACTGGAATTATAGGCACTTAAGAGCTGCCTGAGGGTCGGTGGGACTGGAACCCTCCTCATCTGCAAGAGCAGCAAGATTCCTCTGAATCATCTCTCTAGCATCTAACAGTTCCCCTCCTGCCTAAAAAAGAAGACATAACTTTCAAGTATTTATTTTTAAATGATTCATTCAAAACCATATTGAATTTTGCTTACACAAATGATTATATATGACGTATTAAGCAATGGTAACTATAATGAAATAGGAATATTAGAAAGACATCACAGAGATACAATACTGGGAAAATGTGCTTGAGACGAACTAGAAGTATTAACTATTGCAAGAAATCTAGTTCTATATTGAAGTTCACAAAAGATTTTTCATTGCTATATCATTTGAAAACTTATTATATGCTTAACAGTCCACATTATGTCATCTAAGACCACCATTGTTTAAGTTATGTTTTAATACACTCTCTTATATGTAAGGGAAAATCATTACATGTTCCATGCTGCACAGCTAAAACTGAAAAAGCTGATACTATAATGCATTTTATTTTATTTCCACTGAACAAAATATTCTGATCCAATAAGGTTGGTATCATATCTATTGGTGTCAGTCTTGTGTTATATTTTGTTGCCTTCACTCAACGCGTTGTTTTATATTGAAAATCTACTTGTACTTTCCTGTAATCTTGTGTTAAATAAAGGAAACTTAGGCAAGCCCCATTATCATTTCTGCTGCTCTGATCTAAACCCTGGCAGATGAAATGGGGAAGAAAGAGTTTGTTTGGTTTAAATGTGTAGGTCACAGTCCTTTCTTGTGGGAAAATAGTCAGGGAGCTTATCACATCCACAGTCAAGAGCAAAGAGAGAACAGAAGCCGGCATGCTTCCTGCTCAGCTCTGCGCCTCCTCTCATTCAATCCAGAACTCAAACTCAGAGAATGTGTCCCCCACCCCAGGCTGACTCCTCCTATATCAAATAATAGAGTCAAGAAATTCTTCACAGACCCACCTGATTTATATCATACCTCAATGAGACTTTCAGCCCAGGTAATTCTAGATTGTATCAACTTGCCTTCTAAAACTATCACAGATTGTATTTGGCCAAGAAACATGGCTATTTTCACCAAATGAAGAAATATGGCAAAAAGTTAAGAACAGAAAATAGCAATTACCCAGTCTTCTTCTTAGGTTCCTAAGAAATTAAAGAATGTACTGATTATGTTTGAGGGCAGTATAGCTGTGGATATTTTCCCTAATACATAAACACTGCATTACCATGTGGATTGTATTATTTTTTTCTGAATTGAGAAGGATTACACAATTAGACAATCATCCCCTGCTATAACAAGAGCAAAGCAAAGATGCACACCAGAGGCTTGATGCTTAATGGTTGTTAGTATCAAATTTTACCTTTTCATTTTTTGTAGGTTTTTCGGGGCTATCATCTGTTTGGGGAAAATGGGGAGATTTCAGTCTATATCCCAAACTTTTCAGACAAACTCACTTTTGGGTAGGTGCATATAATAAATCTTAAGTAATTTCAGTAAAGTACGACTATCAGTGTTTGTGTGAAAGAGAGAGGAGGAGACAAGAGACAGAGATACAGAGGGAACAGAAAGTCAGAGAGATAGAAACAGAGATAGAGAGACACAGAGTTGTAAGTATAAACAGGCCATATGAAGCTGCTCACTTCTGGCCATGAAATACTTTCATAATGGAAAAAACTCAGTTCTAAAGATCTTCCCTGTAACAGATGTGTGAAGGAGAAGTGGGTGTTCATATGTCTTGCATAAGGTGACATAATTCTTCAAAGAGGATTATCTTTCAGAAAGGTAGCTAGGTCTAAGCATCATTTCACTCAGACTTAATTCATGCCACAGCATGATAAATAATGCCAATCTTTGCACAATTTGCACAAAAGTTTGAGTCATAAGTGGAAACTTCTGGAAAATTATTTTGATCATACTTCCTCTTGCCAATCCAGGGATTTCAAATTGAATAGTCATTAAAATTCAGTCTTTACCACAAAATGGAAACAATAAAGCTAACAAATTTAAAACAATGTATATTTCTTAGGAGAGAGATAAAATGTACACAAGTGATGCATTGTAAGAAAAATCTCAATTACAAGTTTTAAAATTGTATTATGTAAGTTCATCTTCTTTAAATTTTGTATCATTTCACAATTATTGTATAATTTATCGTTTATTGTCTCCTTTATAAAACAGTGGTATTTTCTATTGTTCTTTTATTAGTATAATTCATCTTTGGTTAATATAGCTGTTCCACCAGCATGTACTTGGCTGCCTAGTAGTTTTGCTCTTCTATTCCTGACTCTGACCTTAGACTCAGTTGAGTTTCTTATAGTCAGCATATAATTTATATTTTCATTTTTATTTACCAAGCATTCAAAAAAATCTCTACCAATGTCATTTGTATGTGTGTTCTGGTATTTGCTAATATCCTTATTTATGATTTAGATTTATCATTTCAGTATTGGTTTAATATCTACAAGTTCTGCTTCTGATTGTGCGTTGAAGAGGTGGAGATAGTGTCGTTAGAGATAACATACATAGGATTTCATTGTTATTGTTACATACATCTGTATGAACAAATATATTCTGGGTCTAGAGAACATCTATTTTTCTACAGAGTCATAAACATAATCAATTATGGCCTTCCAGCGATTAATTGTTTTTTAATGATTCATATGTAAAATTTTATCTTATTGTTTTATTAGCATATTTTTGCATAATGTTAAGGACTTCTCCGTAGATTTCAATACACATTCATAAATTCTTACATCTTCTTACAATTAACATTAGGCATTTAATTTGAATGTCAATACTGCCATCCTCTGCAGATAGCTTCTCTATTTGAGAAGTTCTTAGTTTACTCCTGAACTGGAGTGGGAATGGAATGCCTAATCATGGGAAGAGAAGTTACTGTAAAAGCAACAATTTGATCTCTGGGTAATGTGTCCAAGTGTCAAGACTCATGCAGGGATAATGCGAGTCTTTCTCCAGCAGTGACAGCAGAGTGGATGCACTCTTTCATGCGAATGGGTTGAAGACGTGGACATAGTGTCACTAGAGGTGACATAGATAGGATGTCATTGTTACTGGAGCTGTGTGAGTCGATACATTCTGGGACAAATGAACACCTATTTACATAGAGTCATAAACAATCAACTATGTTCCTCTGGCAATTAGTAGACTTGTGATAACTACAGACACAGACCTAGAAAAAGGATACCAACACACTGTTAAATGTGTAACATTAAAATTTTCTCTAGGCTTCAGCTAAGTGATCTATGGCATTTCATCAAAATAAATGTGTATTGGGAAAAAGGAAATAATCAGAAACTTAGGGATTGTACGACATTAAACTGAGACCAATTTAAAAGGATGCAGGCTTTCACTGTGGCCCCTAGAATAGGAAATAGACTTACGACGTCAGATATCAGTGTCATCTTTGGTTCAGTCCCATGGTACAGTGAGCATCTGAACCTCTCTCCTAGCATATAGTAATCTCCAGTTTCTTAATTCATAAATAGAATGTGTGTGTGTGTGTGTGCAGGTGTGTGTATGTGCGTATTCTAAGAAGTTCACAGAATCACCACATTGACTGTGGATGAAGACTAAATAAAGAAATTTAGAATACAATGGTTTTATTTTTCTCCATATTTCTTTTATTGAAAATAGATATTTTCCATGCAGTATACTCTGATTTTAGTTTCTCCTCTCCCACCTCCTCTATGATCCTCCCCATCTCCCCTACACTCCAAGCCCATTCCCTTTGTGACTCACCTTAGAAAATACACAGGCATCCAAATTACTTTAGATGATCAAGAATGAAATATTCATGCTTAACACCCTTTGCCTTTCAAAATAGTATTGATCTTTAAGACAGGAGTATTCTATATAAATCAGATTAGCCTTGGACAGACCATGGTCCTCTCTCAGTCTCTATCTTTTTTATTTCATTGGAAATAGATTTTATGTGATATATTCTGAATACTATTTCCCCTCCCCATATTCCTTCCAGTTTCTTCCCACCTCCCTTTCAATCTGGACCCATCTCCTTCTCATCTCTCTTTAGACAATGAACATGCATCTAAATAATAATAATAAAATAAAATAAGATTCAACAAAAGCAAAGAAATCAGAATATGACAAAACAAGCAAACAATAAGAACTGACATAAAAGAAGAAGCACAAGACACATATGTAGATACAGACACACTCAAAGAATTCCCATAGAACCCCATGTTAAAGGTCTGTAAGGTAGGGAAACTAAGGAAAGAAAAAAATGTCTTGATTTAACATTATGAGACAAAGAACTAGCAAAGACTGAGGTTTTTTTTTTTGTTTTTTTGGTTTTGTTTTTTTTTTTTGTGCTGTCCATCTATGGCTGGGCATGGAGTCTGCCCTTGGGAGTGCTTTTTATCCAGTGAGATCCATAGGAGAAAACTATTTCTTCATTTGCAGTGGGATATCAATTGGAGTTGCTACTTTATTAACACTTGCATTGCTATATGATACCTTAAGGAACTTATATTTTGTAACACATATATATGCACCTATGCTGAATAATGAAGAACAAAGTATTCACTTTCTTTTCTGTGTTCACTGTGAAAGATAAGAAATACATGAACTATCTTTAAGAAATTGACCATAGTTATTTATATAGGACAAAAGAGGTACCATAGGAAAAATATAAGAATTTTTCAGTCACATCTAAACTCCACAAGTAAAATCTTCTCTTATTTTAAAATTATATGTTGTTAGAAGAAATATGTGGTTCTTTAAAATATGCTATTTAATTATGCCAATAACTTAATATTAAAATAATTTAATTACTAGATAATTTAAAACATATAATTTAATTATTTTAAATATATAATTAAATTATTTTAAATATAATCATATTCCTAAATTAATATCTAAAATATTTTGTGTCTACCCATTGTCCTTTAGTAGCATTGTGTGTGTGTGTGCGTGCATGTTCATGTGTTTATATACACAGATAAGAAACTGAAAAACCTGAGCGATGAGACTCATGCTCTAAAGAAGCCCTTTAGGTTGAGAGCACATCTGCACTAAGGGGCTAATTTTCTAATTTTCAGATTCAGCAGGCTTCTATTTCCTGACATTACTAGTTGAATTTTCAGGAGATTTGCCAGACAAAAGAGACAGTATCATTTGCTTATTATAAAGGTATTTAGCAATCAAAATTAGAGTGAAATTACAAAAACAATGGATGTCAGTATGTCCTGACATCAGAGGTTAAGACTTCCCTTGTGTTGCTGGAACCACAGGATTGCTTTGCTGGAGTTCAGCATCTCATACTCCCCCCAGGTTCTTCTAACAAGGTTTAATTTTAGAAGCAAAGGAGTTGAGATGCATTAAAGCATATCAAGATAATTATTTAAAAATCAATTTGATCTTAACCATGACAAGAAGATTCCTTTCATTGTATTGTGTGTCTTATAATAATTTATGTATGGAGAACTTAAGTTTCTAAATTATTACTTTAGGAGCAGGTTTAAATGTTAACTAAGTCAAAATTGATTGCCTGCACTTGCCAATAAAGGTATAGTAAATGTATTTACAGCAGTAATAAAACAGTAGGAACCAGAGGGGTAAAGGGCACCAGAAGACATGGCCCTTCAACTAAGAAGAGCTTGTAGGGGCTCACAGGGACTGAAGCAACAAACACTGACCTTGTATGTGTCTGAACTAGGTCCTCTGCATAGACATTATGGTTATGTGGTTTGATGTTCTTGTAGGAGTCCTAACAGTCGGAGTGAGAGCTGTCTCTCTGTCTCTTTTGCCTGGGCTTGGACCTCTTCCCTCTTACCGGTTTGCCTTGTCCAGCCACGAAGTGAGAATATGTGCCTACTCCTATTGTTACTTGCTATGCCATGTTTAGTTGATATGCCAGGGAGGTCTGCTCTTTTCTGAACGGAAAGGAGAAGGAGTGGCTCTAGGAGAGAAGGGAGATGAGGAGGGACTGGGAGGAGTTAGAGAAAAAATTTTAGGATGTATTGTATGAGAGAAGACTGAAAGAATGACTTCCTTAAACCACAAAGACTGTCAATATTTCATTTAAATAAATGTATTTTTACATTTTCTAAAATTACTATTTCTGAATAGTCTGAAGAGAATAATAGTTGACCTGGGTCAACTCTGCAGAGTTAAAATAACTGCATGAAAATGAATGACACAGACTATAAACAAATAAAAATCACTGCACAATATATATTTCTTTAACATTTTAATGGACATAGTAAACCAAAACCTTCTGTTTTTAATTATTTTTGTCTGTTCACCTTCATCTCACCTTTTAAGAATAGTCTTGTAAACTGTTTTATAGATATTTTTCCCTCAAAAAGGTTAGACTAATAGGCAATATATAAACCTAAAATTAAAATTTCTTTAAATTATTCCCTTATGCCCCTCAAACAAATTCCAATATGTGACAAACAAATCATTAACTGAGAACTTAGGTAGAAAAAGTGAAGGATTAATACCAACAGTTGACTGGACGTTTTACTTAGTCTAGAAAAGGACTATCTTGCAGTAAGTTATGGAGTTATATTAGCAAACTACTAAAAAATAAACATTAATCCCAGAAGTTCTCAGGCTCTTTCCTTTTGGGGAATTTCTCAGTGACCACTGTTGCTTCAACTCTTGTCTGCCAGGTTTCAAGTCAATAACAATGTCATGTTTTTACTTTCGGTTTTAGCCTCCATACAGCTTAGAGTGGAAAACCCTTTCATGACAGAACTCTTGTCCCATCCCTGTCATTATGAATGCTTACATGAACAGAACTTTCTCCATGGTAGTCCTCTTGAGTCATGTAGGCTTGCATTCAGCAAATCATGCTAACTCTTAAGCCTTTGGCATTCAGTAAAACAGGCCAGGCCCTAAGAACCAACTTTGGTATTTCTCTTGCTCCATCTTCAGTTCTTCCTTCTAGTGCCAGTGACCTCTCACAGTTGCAGGACTCAGTTGTGCCAAATAAAGATAATATAATAATTGGCTTACTACTATTGCTATGACATTTCTATCATCCAGGAAACATTCTATTCCAAACAGCACTGAAAAAAGCATGATTTTATCCAAATGTGTAATTTTTCAGAGAAGTAGTATCAGCTGTGACAAACAGACATTGGATTAGTTTAGTCACATATTACCTATGGTTGATAACCTAAGTTCTAATGGTTCTTTTGGATGAGTTTGTGAAACTCTTAATTTCATTTGTTTTTATGACTATTTCAATACAGCTTTGGAAATTATATAATCAAGAAAATTTTGGTTTGTATATCAAAAATAATGTGAGTGGCGAGCCATGATGACACTAGGTTTGTATTTTATGACTGTTCTTATGACAGCAAGATTTTGGCATAACTTATAAAGAATGACAGGTGTAACATAAGAAACACATTAATATGCAGGTGTAGGCAGAGACTGCTCATTTGTTTCTGGCCTCGCACACCGGCTAGGTTCTGGAGCATCTGTCTCCTGTGGTGGCTACATTGCATCTCCCTGACTCTGCCTACTATCTATTTATATTATTTCCAGCCTGGCTATATTCTGTTAGACCATTGGCCGAAAGTAGCTTCTTTATTAACCAATGGCAATAAAACATTTACAGCACACAGAAAGGAATCCCACATCATGCAGGTGATGTTATGTTATTATGTTTCTGAGATATCAGAAAGCTTAGTCACAAAATAAATGCTATGCTATAATTATTATTTATAATAAAATATAAACAATTATGAATAAATTAAACAAAGTAATGTAACTCACTGCTGTATTTTCAAAGATGCATCCGTTATCCAGTGGCTGTTCTCTTCACCTTCTTTTGTTCCCAGCTTCTATCATGGGCTAGTTCCTAATAAGTTTTCTGCTTTCCATCTGACCACTTTAAAACCATATTTTGATTGTTATACTTAGATGTACAATTTTATTAGCTAGTAGATGTTTCTCAGACAAAATAACTGACAAGAAAACTCAGTAAGGGGTGGATTTGCTTTGGCTTACAGTCTGATGGCATAGGTCATCATATCACACCACAATAAGGCAGATAGTCCTCTTGCACCTGCACTGGGAGAGCAGGATGAACCTGGAGTTCTGCTTGCTGTTTTTGCGTGTTTATGCAGTTCAGAACACCACTCCATGGAATGTTGTTGCTCATGTTTAAAGTTGGTCTTTTTGCATCAATTAACCTTACTGGAAACCCCCTCATAAACATGACAATATGTTTGACTCCTGGTAATGATGGATTATTTGAATATGGCAATCACTATTGGCTGTCACAACTGTTTTTTCGGTCTTTGATTAGTTTGGACTAAAGTATTATAATTCTTATCCTAGAGGTATTCAATACACCACTGGGAAAAACTATAACCAATTTTCAGTAAGTGAGGGTTGAGAGGACCAAATTACCTGTTATTATTATACCTATCACTATTAAAAGACCCATTCTTTCTATTAGTGTGAGGTATTTTTAATTATATAGTACCATATCATTTTTGTTTTCAGTTTTGAGAATATAATATAATCACATCATTACTCCCTATCATTGACTCCCTCAAAATATTGCCATACACCCCATCTGTTCACCAAATCCATGGCCTCTTTTTTCATTAATTTTGCTAAATGCATATATGTATATGTATGTGTATGTATATACATACATATTTCAAAAGTAAAATCTTCTCAGATAGTATAATGTCATTTGTATAAATGTTCTCAGGGCTGACTGTTTGTAATGGATTTCTTCTATTTGTGATTTGATGTCTTCTCCAACGCGGAAGACTATTTCTCTTACTCTCAGCATTCTTTAACTGCTTATGGTGCTTTGAGCAGGCTTGGGGTCTCATGAGTCTTTCCCTGTCCAGTTTGGCATGTCGCTTGTTGTTGCCCTTGCTCAGCTCATGTTTAGGCAGTAATATTGGTGAGACTACGTGTATAGCCTCTCTGTACTACTCCTAGTACACTCTCATAGCGAAAACCCTAATCCTCTGGACTTTGCATTCTTCCTGCCCCATTTCATCAATGTTCTCCGAACCTTATGCACAGGAGATGTGCTGTACATACGTCCTTTTAGCCTTGGTTCTACAAGTCTGCATTTGATTGCTTGTGGTTTCCTGTAAAGGTCACTGTTGAAAGCAGACGTGTTCTTTATGAAGAGTGAGGACTAAACTTATCTTTGCATATGAAGACAAATATGCATAATGTAGTTAGGGCTTATATTGATTTATTAAAGAGGGAGTGGTAGGTCCTTCTCCAATATCCATGACTTTGCTAAGTCATGGATAACTTTATAGTCTGAGGTATGATTCCTTCTTGTTGAATGTTTTTGGTCAGAGCCAAGGTATGTGTGCCACTAGTGTACACTTAGGGTTATCATGCCATGCTAGTCATTTTCATGGTTCATACATACCTGTATTATGTAGAACTGTTGGTTATTCCCATCCTTTGGAACTTGTATTGGGGTTTTTGCTAGATGGTCTTTAGTTAATGAAGGAGTATTATCATCACAAATATAAACTATTTATGTATATTTATATGAAGGCATACCTGTATCATAATTTTGTTTTTTGTTTGCTTGCTTTGTTTCATATTTAATCAAAATCCTTATTATTTCTTCACATCATTGTTGTAATTTTACCCTCCTCCCTCCTTCTTCTGTATTTACTTTCTTCCCTCTTCCTAATTAGAGCTGCCAACATTTTTTTCCATTTCTACAGTCATATCACCTGTACCGTGATATTACCCTCACAAGTGCTTCCCCATTCCCCTGACCTGGCAACTGTCCCTTTGAAATTTTCTAATTTCTATAACTATTCCAGAATGTGTACTCACATCTCAGGATTCAGAGCTAGGAGCCTCTGATGAGAGAGAACCTGCAAACCTTGTCTTTCTGTGCCTGGAAGAGATCACTCAATATGATCTTTTCTAATTTCAACCATTTACCCTCAACGTTTGTGGTTTATTTCACTTTCCTTTACAGCTGAATAGTATTCCATAGTGCACATATACCACATTTTCATTGTTCATTCATTAGTTGAAGATCAATGAAATTGTTTCTTTGCTATTGTGAGTAAAAGAGCAATAAACATGGCTGAAAAAGTATCTGTGAAGTCTGATGCCAAATCCTTTGGGCACATGCCAACGAATGGTATAACTGGGTCATACTGTGAATTTAATTTTAGCTTTTAGATTCTCCACACTGATTTTCCAGTAGCCCGAATCAGTTTGTGATCCTATCAATATTGAATGAGGGTTCTCTTTATCCCATACTTCCTCTAGAATTTGTTGTTCATTGTATGGTGATCTTTACTATTCTTACTGAGGAAAGGCAGAATCTCAAAACTGTTTTGACATATGATTAACTACTTGCTGGTGACAGGAGCATTTTTTGAGATTTTCCTTGGTCATATTTTCTGTAGAGGTCCCAGGGAAATTTTTTATTGAGGCATTTGTTTGTTTGTTTTATTTTGTGTTTTTATTGTTTGAGTTCTTTATATATTCAGGTTATTAACTCTTGCCTAGTATATAGATGCCAAAGATTCTCTCCTAATTTGTGGCCTTCTTTTCACCCTGTTGATTGTTTCTTTAGCTGCGTAGGAACTTTCTAGTTTTATGAAGTCATACTTATCATTTTTTGGCCCTAATTCTGGAACAAATGGAGTCCTATTAAGAAAATTCTTTCCTATACCTATATCGTGTTGGCTACTGCATTTTCTTTGTGGTTCCATTGTTTAAAGATTCACATTTACATCTCTGTTTAATTAAGTTAAATTTTGTGCAGGGTGAGAGATATGAGAGATATATATTTACTAATTCTCCTGCACATGATAATCTACTTTTCCAATATCGTTTCTTGAAGATACTTTCTTTCTTCTTGCTTATATTATTGACCTATTTGTCAAATATTAAGTTAGTGGAGTTATGTGTACTCATGTTTAGGTCTTGCCTTGTCCCATTGGCCTGCTTGTCTTGTTTTTGGCAATACCATGTTGTTTTTATTACTATGACTCTGTATGTCTTAGTGTCTAGAATGATAATATCTGCAGTACTATTATTTCTCCTGAGAATTTTCTGGATCTCCAGTGTTACTGTGATTTTACATGAACTTTAGAATTTTTTTTCTAATTCTGTGAAGAATGAGATGGAGATTGGGATTGAGCTGATGTTGTAAATAACATTTGATAAAATGGTGATTGTTTCTCAATAGTCATTCAACTAATACATGAGTTTGGCATGTCTTTCCATTTTATAGTTATTTTTCCTCTTTCTTTCTTCAGAAGTTTAATTTTTTTGTGTGTAAGTGCTTTACTTCCTTAGGCATTTTTATTCCTAGATATTTTATATTCATTGAGACTATTGTGAAAAGGAGTGTGTCCATGATCTCCTTTGTATGTTTGCTGTTGGTATGTGGAAAATATATCAGTTTATGGAAGTTGGTTCTGTATATCCTGCCACACTGCTGAATTAGTTTATCTTTTCTAGGTGTTTTCTGACAGAATTTTTGGAATCATTAATATATTAGTATTATATATGTCATTTGCAAATATGAATAATTTTACTTATTTCCATTTTTATATCCATTTAATTTCCTCCCTATGCTTTATTGTTCCAGCTAATGTTGCAAGCACAACATTAAAAATGGCTGGGAACAGTGGACATTTCTGACTCATTTCTAACTTCACCAGGGTTGCTTCAGAATTTTCTCTATTTCAGATGATTTTGGCTGTGGGTACTTAGGCATCAGTCCAGTGTCTGTGAGCTCTTATGATCCCAGATTTAATAAACACCTTCCAGAATGTGCCTGGATACAAGATTAATTCAAAAAATCAGTAGCCCTCATATACAAAAATGATAACCAATCTGGGAAAAAAATCAAGAAAACAACCCTTCACAATAGCAACAAATAATATAAAATGTCTTGGTATAACTCTAACCAAACAAGTGAAAGACCTGTATGACAATAACGTCAAGTCTTTGAAGAAAAAAATTGAAGAAGATATCAAACGATAGAAAGATCTCTCATCCTCACTATCACTAGGATAAACATAGTAAAAATGAACAACTTAACTAATGCAATCTATAGGGTCAGTACACTCACCATTAAAATCCCAACACAATTCTTTAAAGACCTTAAAAGAATAATACTCAACTTCATTAGGACAAACAAAAAACCCAGGATAGCTAAAACAATACTGTACAATAAAAGAACTTCCAGAGGAATCACCATTCCTGATTTCAAGCTCTACTACAGAGCTATAGTAATAAAAACCAGATGCTATTGGCATAAAAACAGACAGGTGTATCAATGAAATCAAATCCAAGACACAGATGTCAATCGACACCTAATTATTTTAAAAAACAAGAAGTCAAAATTATAGAATATAAAAAATAATCTTCAACAAATGGTGCTGGTCTAACTGAATGTCCTCATGTAGAAGAATGCAAATAGATCTATATCTATCACCCTGCATAAAATAAATTCCCAGTGGAAAGAAGACCTCAATCTAAATCCAGATACACTGAATCTGATAGTGGAGAAAGTGAGAAACAGTATTGAACACATTGGCACAGGAGATAATTCCTGAATAGAAGCACACCAATAGAACACACATTAAAATAAACAACGAATAAATGGAACCTCATAAAACTAAAAGACTTATATAAGGCAAAGGACATTGTTTATAGGAAAAAAATGCAGCCTACAGAATAGAAAGTCTTCTAAACACCACATCTGACATAGGGATGATTTAGAAAAAAAATGTTTTTATATAAAGAACTCATGAAACTAGAAATCAACAAACCAAATAATCCAATTAAAGTATGTGGTACAGATTTAAACAGAAAAATCTCAACAGAAGAATCCCAAATGGTAGAGAAACACTTAAAGAAATGTTCAACATCCTTAGACATCAGGGAAATGCCAATCAAAATGACTTTGAGATTCCATCTTACACCTGTCAGAATGGCTAAGATCAAAATACTAGTGACCTTTCATGCTAGAAAGAATGTGGAGCAAGGGGAATATTCATCCATTGCTGGTAGGGTACAAACTTGTACAGCCACTTAGGAAATCAATATGGCAGCTTCTCAGAAAATTGGGAATTGATCTACTGCAAAATCTAGGTATGCCACTCCTGGGCATATACCCAAAGATGTGTAATCATACTACATGGACACTTGTTCAGCTAAGTTCATAGTAACTTTATTAGTTACTATGAAACTAATGTTTTCAGAACCTGAAAACAATCTATATATCCCTCAATAAAAGAATAGATATTGAATATACAGTAAATATACACAATGGAGTATCACTCAGCTTCTAAAATCAATGACATCAGGAAATTTGCAGGCAAATGGCTACTACATGTACTGGCTTTTTATAATGGGTTAATATGAAATTTATAATGGGTTAATATGAGTTATAAGAGCTAATACAAAGCTTGAGCTAATGGGTCAATCAGTTTCTTGGGGGCCAAATGGCTGCGGGAACTGGGCAGGACAGAAACCCCAACAAGCAGGCCCTCATGTTACACATAACAGTGTGAGGAAAGACTGTCTTTGACTCTTGGACTTTCTTTTGGAATCCTACTCCTCATTCTGGGCTGTTTTAACCAACCTTAATATAAGAGGAGATGCTTAGACTTACTTCAGCTTGATATGCCATGTTTTGTTGATATCCATGGCAGGCCTTTACTTTTCTGAATAGGAATGGAGGAGTAGATTGGAGGCAGGGCAAGAGGAGGTGTGTAGGGCCCGGGTTTGCCCCCTGCTCCTGGGGTTACTTGAGGACAGTTTCTGGTCAGCCAGCTAAAACATTTTGTTTGTTTTTGTGCTCCCTCTGCCCCGCCTGGTGAGTAGCTATAGGGCATTGTTTACTCCATCTTGGGTGTGGCAATTTCCCACCTGTCTGGGGGGAATCCCTTGTGCAGCAGCTAGGTATATAAGGATTTCCCCAAAGTTGGATAAATGGCATTCGGCTGATCTCCTTTCAAATGACTCAGGTCTCTTGTGTGTTCTTTCATATTCCAGATCTTGCCCGGCTTGCATACGGTACAGTGGCGCACGAACTGTACCAAGAGGGTAACACAGAATCTGGTGTTACAGAGGTGGTGGGGAGGAACTAGGAGGAGATGAGGGAAGGGAAACTTCACTCAGGATATAAAATAAATTAATTAATAAAAAGAAGAATCTTACTGACCAAGAACTCCAAAAATGTAGCCCATTCTTGACCTTGAACTTTTTATGCTAGACTTTTGTGTCTAGTTGTGGCACCAGATTCCAGAGTGACATAGGCAAACTTTTACAATAGTAGCTAGATATCCACATAAAGTATTATTTACTGAGTTTAGTATTATTTATTGCTCCCTGGATCTGATTCTCTACTCTGCCCTTCCATCCTCCACCCAAATTTATCCCTTTCTATTCCATTATTAATGTTTAAGACTTTATTCCATTGTATTTCTATTCTATTCTATTTCCCATTCTTGAGTGTCCCTTTCCACAAATCCCTACTGAAGATGAATATAGGCCACACCCTTGCAGTCCTCTGATTTTTGACAAAGAAGCCAACATACATATTGGTGAAAAGGTAGAAGTTTCAACAAACAGTGCTAGTCAAACAGAATAGTTCTATGTAGAATATTGAAAGTAGATTCTCATGTCTCACCCTGCAAAAAACTCTACTCCAAATTCTTTTCGGGGGGGGAGTTCACTCTTCATTTCGCCAGGTGGCATTGAAGTTCCCGCTGAGCCTCTTCATTAAAGTAGGTAGGATGGGTAGAAGGTCCTTCATGGAATCACTGGATTCTTCAACTTGCTAGAGGTCTGACCTCTCATAACTTCTAAGCATAGCTCATTCTTTCTCCCATATGTGTGGAAATTCAGGATGTTCAAAAGGCATCACAGAGGGGCTATCCTTGTTTCTTTGGAGTTCTTCTGCAGTAGAACAATTATTCTGTTTCCTTTCATGCAGAACAATCACTTTATCAATAATTTAGCAATGGTGGTCAAGTTATCCTTATTTTTTTTCCCCACCACCTGATCTTTAAAGAAGATTTCTAAGCAAACCATGATCACCCATTTCCCATGTAAAAGTCCTTACTTGAAAGAAAGTTGCTTAGTGTTATCCATTTTACCTCACTCACTGCTAGGAAGCTAGCTACAAAGCAGTTTGAAACCCTGTCTATTCTCCTTTGAAATACTTTTCCTGTTACATTTTATTTTCCTTCAGCACTTAAACTTAGTATTTATTTACTATTTTTCCTCATGATTAATGTTCCTTTCTGGGTTTTTTTTTTGTGGTAGTGGGTATTGAATCTGGCACCTTAGGTATACTGGAGAGGTACTCTGACACAAGCTAAACCCAACCCTCTGATTAATGTTTGAAAGCTACAATTTGAAAATTTTATGTATTTGTTGAAAGGGGCAACAAAAATGAAAATCAAGAACCTTTGGTTACACGCTCTCCTCTATGCTGATACACAATTCTGCTGTCCACACATTTCTTTACTTCTCCAATTTTCCCTTGCATGACTTTTTTTTTTTTTTTTTTTAGAGAGATCGCACTTTGGCATCCATAATCTCAGTTGCAATCATTTAGCCTGTCTGAAAAAGACTCTCTATTCCTTAGTTCCTATTCTGAAGAGCTAGCTTAAATTCCCATTAATGGTAGCACAGTCTAAAACCACAGTGAGATTCTTTGCCGTACCCTAAGTCACCTTGTGTCTATATATAGACTTCAATCATGTCAGATCTTAAGTTCAAACTTAGGAAGTTTATTTCATGTTCCATTCATGATACATTATTTATGGTTCATATAGTTGTACATAGTTAAGGCATAAATTTCTAAACTAATATAATAGCACAATTGATTCTAAGAGGCAAATAGTTATAAATTATTTTTAAAATAGTATGTACTTGACAGATAAATATTCTGATACAACAATGGCAAAAAGCACTACAGAACAGTGAAAGCAGTGTATAATTACTCTGAATTTGAGAATAAAGATGTATACATGTTTGATATCAATGAGTCATGAGCTGAACCAGAGATACAGCAGAACATGTATTTAGACTTTTAGCTGTTACAGTGAATGAATGACTATTAGTGAATGAACATTATAACCTAACTATATGGTGTTCTGCCAATATTTTGCAGTCATATATTGCTTGAGTTTGTATACACATCTCTAGTGAGTATGATAATCATATTGTAGGTTCAACAATCAAATGAATCCTAAAAATTTTCAGGTCTAAATGTCATTCATTCAAATTGCTTTTGATTTTGACACAGTGGTAATTTTTCATGTATACATTTTTAGACAGTACAAAATCGATTAACTCACATCAGTTTTCTTTTTCAAACTATTTTTATTTTAGTTATCAGCTAAGTAATTTTAAGAATTCATAAGCTAATATTTTTATAATAGATATTGCTAAGATTTTGATAAATCACAATTATATTGTATCACAAAATAATTGACATATACATATGTTAATATAACAAATATAAAGTAAAGCTTTAAAGAAAAATAACGATAAATGTTAAAAAGTCAATACCAAGCATGTTATGTAAATAAAAAAGGTCTTCAGTATGGCTCAATAGTTTTTGTCAACTCAAAATCATTTATTGAGCACTCAATATGACCCAGTTCCTCTTTTGAATGCTAATTATGCAGAAACAAATGCTAATCGTGGGTATGTTAATTGTCACACAATCAGATGGCTGTATTATTGGGAAAAAATAAGGGCTAATTTGATTCAGGAAAGGATAATTATGCTAAGATAGCCAGGGAAAGAAAGAAGGGATAGAGTACAACAAATAGAAGGGAAAATGAAATACCTGAGAAGATGTAAAACTGGAGGAAGATGCGATGTTAAATTTATGGAGAAGAGCTACTACTGGGCTAGGAGAGACACTATCTATCATCATTGACTCTTCGAAGAAAAGCAGATGACTTGAAGATAACAAGGAAGGCAAGGTTAGAGTATCAACACTCTAAGGACCTGTAATTCAATACCTGCCCCCGCTTAGATAGAAGTCCTTCATTTGTATATTAATTGTAGGGATAACATGATCAAAATGTCACATTTAAGAGATTTATTTGCTGCAGATAATATAGGAAAAAGCCATCCAAGAGGCCACCCTGAGGACATTGTTGCCATCACACAAAGGGGGAAATAAAAAGATGAGTTGGGTTGAATGAGATAGATGACCTCAAGATGGGGTTTGGGCAACTGGTTAACATGTATGTTGTATATGTACATAAATGCTCAAATTTTAAAAAATTTTCTCTTAACTAAATTATAAAGCTTCTTTACCTAATTAGTGTATGGTATAAATGGACACAGGAATATATCTTAATCAGTGCTCCTTTCCTGGGGTATCTCTTGTGGAAAATCAAAAGTAACATGGAGGCCCATGAGGAGAATTCCAAGTGCTTGTTGAAAATTTGAAGAAAACAAAAACATGAATCTTGTGACCTCAATTTCTTCAAAAACATGAAATTTTTCTTGGAATGTGTTTTTGTACCCCTCATGGGTCTGGCAGATAGGAGTGAGTTTACTTTGAATTATTCATTGCCTTGCTGTTGTTATTTGCTTATATACCTCTGAAACACATGTTTTTGCCACATCTAGTTTGCCTATGCCTTGTGATTGTACACTTTGTTCACATGACTCTTAATCACCAGAATATAAATTCTCTGATGCTCTGAATAAAGTTGGGTATTGCATGAAATCTTAGTCTACTGCACTTACAGGACTCATGCTTCCAGGCTCCACCACCTCTAGAAAGGTAAACAATGACCAAGTGCTTAAGAGGACTTGTTGCTTTTTGAGAGGAGCTGCGTTCACTTTCCAGACACACATGATGGCTCACAAGCATCTGTATCTCCAGTTCTAGGGGATCCAATACACTACTTTAACCTCCAAGGGCCACCAGGCACTCATATATACTTGTATGCAGAAAATGCACACATGTAAAATTAAAAGCAACAATTATGAAAAACAAAGCATAAAGTTAAAATAGGATTAGAGGGAGGATTTAGGCGTTAAGAGTACATATTGTTCTTCCAGAGGACCTGAGTACAATTGCCCTGCTGCCTGAAACTCTAGTAAGCATCTTCTAGCCTCTGTTTGTGCCCACACAAAGGTGTCTTACACTCTTAAATATATGCATTTATTAAGAAAAATAAAAATAAATCTTAAAATTGGATCTTTCCGAATAAGAAATTTACGATTTGGTTAAAAAGGAAAAGTAAACGCAAGTATTTAGACAGTGGTCAAAATACCTTTGGGAGGTAAGGGAGCACGGCTGAGATTCCCATCATTGGCAATTCATGATTTTTGGACACAGAGCCTATGTGTGTCTTATTTACAGTTTTATTCTTCTCTCACAGAAACACCCAGTTCTGACCAGTGCCTGCACTCAGCAGTCCTGGATTTCAGCTGCTGGTAACTTCTGAGCTAAGTTTCTTCCCATAGCATTGCCAGCCTCTAGTCATGTATCCTGATTTGTTTCTTACCCTCACCTTTCCACTGCCAAAGCTGTTTCCTTTTCTTTGTATTAAGCATTTTTTAAATCTCCCTAAATTACTGCAAAAAAAGAAAAAAATGTCTAAACAGTAATTTTTAGACATAAATCTTATTGAATGAAGGAAACATATCATGTAACAATATTTTAAAAATATTTTCTAATACATACAAATAATTAATATACATTAAAAAACTTACTACTCTTTCTCAGGAACAGACCAAAAATTAGACTCAAAGAAGGCTTTTCTTCTGATTCTTTCTCATGTTGCTGTATAAAGAACATTTGAGAGAATCCTGTCAATACACAGGTGGGTTAGCTTTAAAAAGAATACTCTTACACACACAGTTTCTATTTTCCTCATTTTAGTGGCACAAATGCAGATTATTCATGGATCCCGCACATGCTCTGCTTCACTACATTACTGATGAATAGAAAGTAAAAGGCAGTTATTCTTTTGCCCAGTGCTGACAGCTGTAATGAAAGTGTATTCTCTCGAAGGTCCTGGCTATGGTTGGCTGTTGAGAGATTATAGATTAACAAGACTACTCATGTTTCTTCCTATAAAGATATCAAGGGCCATTTAATTTTTTAAAAAATCACCCCATTTTTGTTCAATTTCCTGGCTCTTCATGCTCCCATTTCTGTCTGAGATCAGTTCTGAGCATGCACAACCTGCTCTCTATGGCTGTCAGAATTCTTCCTCTGAGTGAAAATGAATGTCAAGGATTTAGCCTCAGGCCATCTTGAATCATTTTCAAAGGATTCTCATTCTTTCTGAAACACTGTTCCTACATTTTAAAAAAATCTCACAGAACAGAGAAATAACATAAGAATAACAACTCATGTATCTATGAATCCTGTAATTTTTTTTATCCACCAGAATGTGAGAGAATGATTATATGTAAGGGATTATATTATTTTTCCTTAGTTTTCAATGAAAGTTCTTGAACCTTTTCTTTGCAAAAAGTCACCGTTCTGAACATTGAACAAACCCAGTAAATATTTGAGTAAGTGGTAATTTATATGTGCAGTGACTCAAAAATCTTTGAATATTTAATTTCCAGAAGTAATTAAGAACTAGTGGGGAGAGTAAAGCCACAAGCAGAGGTTTAAGTAGCATAGGCTGCAGCTTGTTACAATTCAATTCACTTTAGCTCACTCTTAGAGCCTAATAGATATTGGCCCAAAGTTAAATCAAACAAAATCACTCACGTTTTTACTTTGGTATCAATCTGTGTAATGGCTTTCATTATCACCGATACCATTGTAAGTATTACAGGCACCACAGATATTCCAGTACTTCGCTGAACATGTCGAAGACCCCATATCCTAACAGTACAGAGTTGGGGCCCAGAATTGGAGCTTTACACATGAATGTAAGATGGGCAAGATACAAAACCTTGTGGTCACACATTAGAGTAGAAACAGTATCTTTTACCAGATTAAAAGTATTTATGTTAAATTTTGAGAATGCTATATATGTACATTACATCTTTTGATCAGACTTACCCACAAAGTCTAGCCCCCTTCTCCCAACTTTGTGGTTTTTTTTTTTCAGTTCTTTTCAAAAATGACAAACCTAGTCAGTTTTATAATGTCCATATACTCATGGGTGTAGACTCTGAAGTACAGTCAACCTACCTGGGATCATATCCTTCAGTAAAACTGGTAGTGTCTCCCTGAGAAGCAGTAGCTCTCAGTAACTCCTCATGTATGTATGGGAGCTTCTGGGTCCCTTCCTTTCCCGTGCTGGAATGTTCTTCATCTTGTGTTATTTCAGTGCAGGCCGCCACAGTGAGTTGCTGTGAGCTCGTGAGTAAAGTGTTTTCCTCTCGTTGCTTTATTACACTGCACATGTGTATCCAGGAGGCCCAAGAATTTAGGATGTTACCATTGCTCTTTTTTGCCCATAAGAACTTTGTGGTAAGACTTTATGGTATTACCTTTATGGTAAGATTCCATTTCTGAAACATTGCATACTCTGGTTGCAGGAAAGGCAAAATGGTACTGACCTAGAGGCTTCCTACCTGTTGACCCATAGTAGTGTGAGATTCTGTGCAAGTTGCTGGGAGAGAAAAGTCATCAACAGTTTTATCCAGTTATGATCACTGTGAGCTACAATAATGGCCTATGTTGTGAGATAGCTCATGCCTGGTACTGTAAACACAACCATGAATCCATGACTGGAAGTCATAATCCATAAGGATTAAGCTACTACTTTCTTTTATTAAATGGATGTAGTGTCAATCTGCCCTATCAATCAGTATATTTATAACTCTAGGTTGGCATAGCACTCAGATAATGTCCTGGATAGTTTTACATCAACTTGTCACAAGCTAAAGTCATCTGAGAGGAGGGAACCTCAATAGAGAAAATGAATCTTTAAAATCGGGCTCTAGGCAAGCCTAGGAAGGCATCTTCTCATCTAGTGATTGGTGGGAAAGGGCCAGCCCATTGCTGGGCTGGTGGTCCTGGGTTCTATAAGAAAGCAGGCTCAGCAAGCTATAGGGAGCAAACCAGTAAGCAGTTCCACTCCATGGCCTCTGTATCAACTTCTGCCTCCACGTTTCTGTTCTGTTTGAGTTCCTATCCTTATTTATCCAATGATGAACAGTGATCTCTAAGTGTATGCCAAATAAACCCTCTCCTCCCCTACTTGCTCTTTGGTCATGGTGTTTTGTTGCAGTAACAGAAGCCCTCACTAAGACAGACATCAACAGAGAAGTCTCTTTGTAGAGTTGATGACAATTAATGAAGAAATTTTACCTTGTCTATGTAGAGAACAAGTCTGTGAAGTATTCAGTCAAATGTGGCATCTATATCACACCTCTTCACTACAAGCTTTCAGTGACCATTGTAGGGATAGAAGCAAAAAGATCATTAATCAGCTTTTTATGAGAAAATAAAAATACTGGTATGTTCTATAGCATGTTTGGAATATAGTTAGCACCCTGTGAATGTTGACATTATTGTTGGCATCATTATTTTGCTTTTATTTTTATTGAATTAAGAGAAGGGAATAACTTGAGACATATTACATAGAAATTTTCAAGGAAAGTCTGCAATTTATATTTTTGCAGACTCATCTGTTACTGCTTCCTAGGCCCTAGACCTGTGATAGGATTCCTTACCTGAGGCAAGTTGTGGTTCTCAAAAGCAGAGTTTGATTTTTATTTCCTCTGGTTATTCATGACTTCAAATTTTCACTGGTTGATAAGATAATGGCCCCTAGACCGAGTGAATTGCATTATAGTAGTGGGGTTGAGAACATGGGGCTTTTCTTAATTATGGCAAGTAGAAGAAAGTCTATTCTTTATCCAAGCTAGAATGTTCTCCCAAATCCCAATGTCTTATCTATTGTAAACACAACTTTGAGAAATGGCCAGGGTAGAGAGCTGTCAAGGTCTTAAGGTCTTTGTGTCATTAGCAATGGTGTATGGAATGCTCAAGTCCATAGTTAAATCCTCTTTATGGTAGAAACTTTATCTTTTGCTTTGTACTTAGATTTTATATGACTCTGGTGTTTACACAGTCAACTCTCTCCACATAGACTTGGTTATGTATTGTGCTTTTTAGGCAAGTGTACTTACATTTATTAATATTTTGAGAGGTATCTTAACTATTTTCACAATTTGAATTGTTGTAAGAGTCACACAGAGCAGAACTGGGTAAAATGATCTCTTTCTTTGAGAACTTCTCTCGATCATTCAGCTAGTCTTTCTCATCTTTAGAGAGAAACACAAGATCTACCTTTGTCCAAGAGGCTATCTCAGTAGAAAAACTGGCACACAGTTTTGTTTTTTTGTTTTGTTTTTGTTTTTTTTTTTTTTTTTTGTCTTTCATCTGGCCATATGAAACCCATATTCTAGCTCATCATTTTTGTTCTTTTATATCTTCCTTTATAATTGCCACAAATAAATTTTCCTTTTACTAGACTATAAACAGTTCCAATTCAACGGTAACATTACCTTTATTTTCCAAACAAATTACATCATGTAGAAAGTTACTGACTGAGGAATAATAAACACTTAACAGCACCATGTTATTTTATGTTAATGATATATAACAGAAAACATAAACTGAAAAGTTAATATTCTATAAATTTCTAGCTCATAAAATCAATATTTTCATTTGTATAGCTTCATCTATTATTGTCAAGTATATCTTACTATACAAATAATCATGCATATTTAAGTATATCTTATCAATATGATATATTTAATGTATTTATAGCTAAATTGGTTTGAAAGGATAAACTTTGT
Source organism: Ondatra zibethicus (assembly GCA_004026605.1). Taxonomy (NCBI): domain Eukaryota; kingdom Metazoa; phylum Chordata; class Mammalia; order Rodentia; family Cricetidae; genus Ondatra; species Ondatra zibethicus. Next base: position 25,211 of record PVIU01010795.1, on the reverse strand, counting down.
GTGTATTTTAGATTTGACACAAAACCGTACTTAACTAATTACAAAGAACAACGCCTAGATGTGATATGTGCATGGTGATAATTTAATCATCAACTGTTTCCTTGATATTTGCTTTTTCATATTTTCATAATTGTTCTGGAAGTGTTGTGTATAAATCAAATACATTTGAACATTATAACATTAAAGAAAGGTGTAACCAAGCCACATGAATATACTTCTATTTCATGTCTTCTTGTGAAATCATAAAAGTTGTCATGCTAATGAATTTATTTTTATTCTGAAACTTGTGATAGACAAAGTACTGACAGTGGAAAAGTCTTACAGTGATTTCAGTCAACAATCAATATACTTATATTTGACTGGAGGATAAATAATTAGACTTCATTTGATGCTTTCTATATTAACATTTGCTTTTTACCTTTAATTAGATAATACTGATGTCAATAATTAAATACATCAGCAATTTGACAAATATTTATGGTGACATTAAAAAATAACAAATATTGGCCTATGGAGATGGCTCAGTGGATAAAGCGCTTGTTGAGCAAATATAAGGATCTAAGTTTGGATACACAGAACCCATTTAAAGGCTTAGCACGTTGTGATATATCCATAGTTCCCTCAATGGAATTATATCTATATCTAGTCTATATATCTATACCTATGCCTATATGTCCTGTATTGGGATGGAAAATCTGAAGATATGTGGAGCTCACATCCCTGAGAACCATATTGAGGAGAATATAGCCCTTCTGTCTGCTAGCCCATGTTAAATTGGTCAGAAATGAAAAACAAACTTCGTTGTTAAGCCACTAAAGACATAAAAATCCACTGTAATGTGACTAGTAATCATTTACCACTGAACAAGCTAGTGGCAGAAATATGAATGCATTTCAGATTTAAACTTTAGGTCTGGAGAAATAAAAATTTCTTGGTGATTCCAATTAAGTAATAGTTCATAACTTATGATAGCTATATAAAAGAACATTAACTATCTTGCTTATATTTTTCTAGATAATACTAGCTTAATAACTACAAAGAAATAGAAAATATAAGAAATAAGTTACTAAATTGGTTAATACCGAATTAAACTGTGAACAGAACAGTTTACATTTCATTTTACTTTCATGTTACTATTGCAAATTATATTTTCTTGCACAAGGTAAAAAAATAAATTAGTTTCTGATTTCTGAAATTTTTTCTTTCTTCCCTCTCTCTGCTTCTTTCTTTCTTTGATGGAGTCTTCTATGTAGCCAAGATTACGTATAATTCAATATCTGCTGCATTATACTTGACTATTACAAATATAGATATATGTTCCTAATCACAAGATTTTGATTATAAATTCATTTTTCTCCGATGGTTTAAAAATACTGGCTCACCTCCAACACCCCCATCCCATCAATGGGACCCTGTACGCTACAAGTCCCACTTCACCCCAAACCATCCTATCCCACGCAACCTCAGAGGAACTTTGAAACATAGGCTGCAACTACATAGAGAGGAACTAGAGAAAAACTCTGAAACTACACAGAGAGGACCAAGAGGTGAAGAATTACCCACCCAGAAGGGTACCCCACTCTCTAGGCCCTACATACCAGGACAAAACTCCAGAGGCCTCACCCACCTGCCTCAAGTTCTCTAGCCAGTCAGCAGGCAAGCCTCCTGCAGGTAGGCTTCTTCAATGCTCCCACCACATGGATTAGATCCTATAAGCTACAACAACCATTCTGCCCCCAAAACTTCCTATCCCCTGTGACCTCAGAGGAACTATTAAACACAGGCTTCAACTACACAGAGAGTTCCAAGAGGTCTGATGCTCCAACACACCTACCCCATTAATTGGACCCTGAAAGCTACAAGTCCCACTCTACTTCAAACCCTCCTATCTCCCCCACGACCTCAGGGAAATTCTGAAACACAGAATGTGACTACACAGAGTGGACCAAGAGAGCGGACCAAGAAAGACCTCAGTGTCTCCATGACACACAGACAGCAATAGTACAGAGCAGACCAAGACTAGCTCCCAAAGAACAAAACAGCAACTACAAGGATTATACCAAGAGGCAAAGACACCACTGGCACCAATTGGAGTAAGAGATGGGTAGGTGTCAATGCAAGAATTCATTCAACACCTAAAAAGAAACATGGTAACATCAGAACCAAAGAGCATATAAATGGAAGACTTGATCATCCTAACCCAGAAGAAGCAGAAGAAAACGATTTGAAACATAACATTATAAGGATGTTGGAGATCTTTAAAGCGGAAAGACAAAATTCCCTTAAAGAAATGGAGGAAAAGACAAACAAACAATTGAAAGAAATCAATAAATCTCTTAAAGAAACCCATGAAAACCAAGAAAAATATCAAACAGGTGAAGCAAACAGATAATCAGTTCAAAATTTGAAGACTGAAATGGAAGCAATAAAGAAAACACAAACCAAGGGAATTCTGGAAGTGGATAATCTGGGTAAACAAACAGGAACTACAGAGACAAGCATAACCAACAGAATACAAGACAGGGAAGAGAGAATCTCAGATGTTGACCATACTGTAGAGGAAATATATTCATTGGTCAAAGAAAACATTAAATCCAACAAATTCTTTGCACAAAAATCCAGGAAATCTGGAATACTATGAAAAGACCTAACCTAAGAATAATAGGGATAGAAGTAGGAGAAGAAGTCTAGCTCAAAGGCACAGAAAATATATTCAACAAAATCATAGAAGAAAGCATTCCCAACCTAAAGAAGGGTATGCCTATGAATGTACAAGAAACTTACAGAACACCAAATAGCCTGGACCAAAAAATAAAAAAGTTCCCTTGCCATATAATAATCAAAATGAAAAACATACAGAATAAAGAAAGAATATTAAGAGCTTCAAAGTAAAAATATCAAGTAATATATGAAGACAGACCTATCAGAATTACATCCAACTTCTCAGTGGAAACGATGAAAGCCAGAAGGTCTTGGGCAGGTGTGCTGCAGACACTAACAAACCATGGATGCAAGCCCAAAATGCTAAACCCAGCAAAGCTTTCACTCACCATCAATGGAAAAAATAAGATATTCCATGACAAAACCAAATTTAAATAATGCCACAGATCCAGCCCTACAGAAAGTACTACAAGGAAAACTCCAACCGAAGGAAGCTAACACACACAAAAACACAGGCAACAAATAACCTGACACCAGCAAACTCCAAAGAAGGGAAACACTACCACCGAAAAATAACAGGAAGTAACAATCACTGCTCATTAATATCTCTTAATATCGGTGGACTCAATTCACATATGAAAAGTCACAGGCTAAGAGAATGGAAACAAAACTAGCATCCATCCTTCTGCTGTATACAAGAAACACATCTCAAACTCAAAGACAGACATTGCCTCAGAGTAAAGGGTTGGTAAAGATTTTGCAATCAAATGGATCTAAGAAACAAGTGGGTGTAGCTATCCTAATGTTTAACAAAACAGGCTTCAAACTAGAATCAATCAGAAGAGATAGAGAAGGACACTTCATACTCGTAACAGGAACAATCCATCAAGATGAAGTCTCAATTCTGAACATCTATGCCCCAAATACAAGAACACCCACATGTGTTAAAGAAATGTTACTAAAGCTTAAATCGCACATCAAAGCCCACGCATTAATAGTAGGAGACTTCAACACCCCACTCTCCACAATGGACAAGTCAACCAGACAGAAATTTAACAGCAAAATAAGAGAACTAACAGATGTCATGACTCACATGAACTTAACAGATACCTACAGAACATTCCACCCAAACACAAAAGACTATACCCTCTCAGTAAGTCATGGAATCTTCTTTGAAATTGACCACATACTTGATAACAAAACAAACCTCAACAGATACAAAAAACTGGAATAACCTCCCATATCTTATCAGATTACCATTGTTTAAAGATAGAATTTAACAAAAACACTAATTGCAGAAAGCCTAAAAATCATGGATATTGATGAATGCTCAATTGAGCCACCCCAGGGTCAAGGAAGATATAATGAAAGAAATTAAAGACTTTCTAGAATTCAGTGAAAATGAAGGCACAACGTACCCAATCCTATAAGACACTATGAAGGCAGTGCTATGAGGAATGTTCATAGCATTAAGTGCCCACATAAAGAAAGTAGAGAAAACTCACACTAGCAACTTAACAGCACACCTGAAATCTATAGAACAAAAAGAAGCAAACTCACCCAGGAGGAGTAGAGAACAAGAAATAATTAAATTGAGGGCTGAAATCAACAAAATAGAAACAAAGAAAATAATACAAAGAATCAATGAAACAAAGAGCTGGTTCTTTGAGAAAATTAAAAATTAGAGAAACCTTTATCCAAACTAATCAAAAGGCAGAGAGAAAACATCCAAATTATCCAAATCAGAAATGAAAAGAAGAATATAACAGACACTGATGAAATCCAGAGAATCATCAGATAATACTACAAAAATCCTTTACCCCTCAAAATTGGAAAATGTAAAAGAAATGGACAATGTTTTTGGATAGCCTCGACACACCAAAATTAAATCAAGATCAGATGAACAATTTAAATAGACCTATAATCTGCTAGGAAATAGAAGCAGTCCTCAAAACCCTCCAAACCAAAAAAAGCCCAAGGACAGATGGTTTCAGTGCAGAATTCTACTAGAACTTCAAAGAAGAGCAAATACCTATACTCCTCAAAATGTTCCACATAATAGAAATAGAAGGAACATTGGCAAACTCTTTTCATGATGTTTAATCCATATATTAAATGTAACTACAAATATGTAGTTATTTAAATGACTACTACTAGTAAAAACATGGACATGAATGTTGATGTTATTATAACTACCATAATTTCTTTTCAATTTTACTTTATTGTATACATGTGTTATGTAATATACTGAAAATCCACATATCCTATCCTTCAATTGCCTAAAATAATACAAAAGTCAGTACCAACATTATTCCTCATCATCACTTCCAAGTTTGCCCCTCAAGGAAGTTTTCATAGTTGTATTGTTGAACAAAACCAAGAGCTATTCATATTCCAACTTCCAAAAGAGATGACTGAGAGCCATCCTGAGAGCAATCTCCACAGCCTCTCCTGAGATGGCTCTCTAAGATTCATTTCTGGAATCATATCTCCTGAATTTGGTTCAATGATGACATACACTGTGAGTAAAGGAGTCATGTGTACAAGTATTGTACATCTTACTGATGCTCAAGTTAGATGCTTTATGGAAAAGAAAGGAAGGCAGGATTAATTAGAGACAATTGGCAATGACTAAGGCATTCTGAAGGAATCCCAAATTAACAATCAGAATTGAATTCCCCTCCAGAAAATGTTATAATTCCTTGTTTGGTGTCTGGACCTGGACTTATTCCAAGTTCATCCATGGATGTGGCTGTAATAGCTTCAAAGTGATTACAATGTAGTCCTTCACTATTTCTCAGCTCATATAGAATTGACTCAACCAAGTTTCCAGGCACTCCCTGAAATTCTCTGATATTTAAAAATTGACGATTGAAGGAGTTGATGAGGCTGCTTTCCATCACTTTTGAGCAAAGCTATCATCCTTACTCCACAGCTTAACACAAGGATTGGTGAAGTCTCAGATGCATCTGTATTACAGATTGAGTTTTTTCTCTGGTCAATTTCACTTGAAGATATAGTTTTTTATTTCCAAAGACCACTTGACAATATTCTTTCTGTTTTAAATTCTTAATCTTGAATTTGGCACAATGGAAGATTAATTAAAAATAATAGGCATACACAAGTCAAATTCATGATAAGTTTTGCTGAACAACTTAAGGTCAAAATACAAAATAATACTAATTCTCAGCACAAAATTCTCAAGTCTTCAGAATAGCTTCATTAGCATACTGGACTACTGAAGCCACCACACTTGTATTTGCACTCAAATCTCTTCCTTTTTCTTCTCTCTATTTTTCTTTACTGTGAATAGTTCTTCAAGGTCTCATTTTAAAGTTCAGTATAGCAAGGAAATCAGGGAAAGAACCATCAAATTCTGTACCTTTTCCCCAGCAGCATTAAGTGCGTTAAGGCTAATTCACTTCAATGTTTAGAAGGAGACTACTGAAGAAGACAAATTGGTCACAGCTGTAATCTGTGCCTTGGAATGTATGGAAGAGTAAATCTCACTTAGAAGTAGTGATCAAGCAGTGCATATTATAACATAATTGAGCTGTTCCTATAATAACCCTACCGACCACACCCAATAAGCTGTTAGGAGAGGTATCTGTAAAGCTTCAATCAGGAGCAGTGATCCTGGAGGTCAGCAGTGCATTTTCATCTTCATGCCTCTTTTCTTCATTATTCAGCCATTAATTTTTTAAAGCCCTTTTGGTGGTAAAACAGAGGTTAATTAAGAATGGATTAGAAAATATATTGTAGTGTTATTAGGGGAGTAATATCTACAAACTTCTGGGAATATTCAAATCTCTGAACTTGGCAAGAGGTTCTGCAGTGTGCTTACACACTGCTGGATGGCATCTTGAGGTCAATAAAGCCTTTTAATTCTGTATGCTAAATTGATTTCAGTACATATCTCAGGACCTATAGGTGGTAACAGATAGACTGCAATTATTAAGCTAAAGGAAGCAGAAATACAGGGGCAAAGAGAGGTCTTATGATCTTAACACAACTACATTTGGTCCCTTCCACTATGAAATAATCATAAGATGAAATGTATAAAATGAATTGAAATAAATAGAACAAAATAAACTATGGATTTAAGAAGTTATCAATTTTCAGTTCTTAATAAATATGTAAAATGTACTTGGCCATTGGTATTATTGGTTTCATAATGAGGATGTTGTAGTGTGTATGTTTTATAAAGAAAAGAAACAGATGCTAATTGAAAAGGCAAAAATAAGTTCTATCAATACAAGTTTTTGCTTGTTTTACAAAGTATTCTCACTAGACTGAAAAAGTTAACTTCTCAGGAGGTTAAGACTTTGTGTCATTTTAGGAGTCAACAGAGTACAGTGGAAAAGGTTGATTGAGTTCTGGAGTTCAGTGTTTTTCTTACCGCTTTGTCTCTAACTAGCTATGTGACCTTGAGCAAATCACTTAACCTTCCAGATCTGTTTTCTCAGGTGTGAGATGAGGGGGTTGGACTACAGGATTTCTGACAGAGTTCAATGAAATCTGCAACCAAATCAAAATGTAGAAACTGTGATTGAAACAGCGGTCCACAAACACTAGTGAAAAACAGAATGATGTACGACAGATCCTTCATCTTTACAGATTTCTTCTGCTTCTCATATTTTACTGCAGACCACTCACCATAATTTTCCCATGATAAATGGGAAAATGGGAAGGGACTCCAAAACTAAATTAATCATTATTCTATTTGTATATTTTGAATAAGATCAAAGTAATAGTCTACAAATATGTCTTTTGTGCATATATGTATAACAAATGTATAGTATTCCCATGTTGATATTTTATTTACTTATTTCCAAAATCCAAGTTGTCAGCACCTGGCAACAGGTAACCAAATAAGAATATTCATTTTTATTAGAATCACAATTCAAAATTACTATATTGAGTCTAGCCCCAGGCCAGATATTAAAAATTCCCCTTAAAACCAAAGGTAATTGAGGAGCAGAGAGCTTAGGGGTAAAACAAGTAAATACATTTCAATTTAGCTTTCCTGTTAATGTAGAAACCATTAAAAGTGGTCAAATTATCCTGAATGTATGATTTAAAATTAGACATGATTTCTGTCTGGATGACGCTTGAGTGCCCTACATGACAATAAAAAATATTTATTTCATCTTATATATGTTCAATTCAAGAAATCTGGTCTTTTTGATAGCATCTTTGCTAACACATTGTTTACCTATAAAAGAAGTCTTACTTGAACTGGTGAGACTCATGATCTCCTCCTAATCATTACCACCACAGCTTACATTCTACAGGTATGTTTTTGCTTAGCCCACAACATGGAAGATGGGATTGTTGTAAGAGCAGATCTTCCTACAGGAGAGTTGAATGTGTTATGCAAATCTTTCCTTATCTTTATGAAGGCTAGATTAGCATCAACTCTGTTAATGTCAATTTTTTTCCTTACCCAAAGACTGGCAAAGGAATTCAGTGACAGAATCCTATACTTAAGCTACACTGTCAACCTACTTCTCAGAATAAAAATCCAAATCAAAAAGGAAAATGTCATTTACAATTAAAGCATTAGTGCAATAATCTTGTAGAAGAGTAGCCTATTTTAAATACCAATGTTCTGGTGACATACCTTTTATTAATGTGAAAGAGATGTGAATGCAAAAAATAGTGATGACATTTTTACGAATTAAAATGGATGAATCCACCCAGTAGGAAATTTTCAAGACATAAGTAGTAATAAATGAAAAAAAATCTAAACATTTAGCAAGTGTATGAATAACGTTTAAGCTCAACAATAAATCAAAAAAATAAAAATAGCATTGTTAATGAGCTAACCCTCTGCAAAAGTGAAATTATTATAAATGATAATTGGTGTTTGTTATAGTAGAATAATATGAAATATTCAACATATTATAATATATATTTTTTACATCAAAGAACGATGTAGTGTAAGCTTTTAGCAGTCCAGTTTTACAATAAAAACAAAGACTGTAAAAATCCTGTTATATCAAATCTTCTAAAATTTGCCCAAATATATTAACTACATAACAGAGTAAAACTTTAGTTTTAAGTATGTTGATTATAAACTAAAAGCAACCTTGGAAGCATATAGTGGCCCAAAATAATGGCAATTACTTAAAAAGCAATACATAATCAAGAGATACATATATATGATCATGTTCTAAAAAACTTAAAAACCTGATCAACCATTTATAAAAATTAGTTGATTATATACATAAAGTTTTATGTGAATTAAGTTAAAGGATGATAATTAGATTTAGATTTTTATAATGTATATAGTAGAATATTTTCCTCAAATATTGAACATGTATTTATAGAATAAACAGATATATGCAATTTTGCTAAACTTTTACTAGTGTTTTACTCATTTATATGTGAGCACAACTCAATTGATGTCTTTATATATAAATTCCTTTTGCTAATCACAGTTTTTCTTAATTTTCTTGACATTGCTTTTGGAATCTGTCATTGTATAGAACACTTAAAAGTTTGAGATTTAGTAAAATTTTTAATGTGTATCTACCATATTTAGTAATATCACATTAAATAAATAATTTCACTCACTATAAAACTGTTGAAAGGAAATCCTAAACTTTTGTTTGCCTCTTCCCACCCCACAAAAAAAGAATTAAAATAATCCCTGAGCTATGCCCTATGTTAATTCTGTCAAGACAATCTTTGAGATTCTGAAGTCAGTTCTGGTTTCCCATTCCTTGACCTGGGAAGGAAAACATATTATATGCAGTACAGGCAGATAATTTCAAGTCACTGGCCTGACAGATGATCTGGAGACCAGACACTTTGACTAATTATTGTTCCTCATTTTGAAAATCTATGATGTTGGAGTTTTATATAAGTTAACTAATAGAGCAACAAACTCTCTACTGAGTTACAACTGAGACAAGGGGATAGAACATCGAATTTACCAGATAGGAAGTCAGTGAAAACAATAAATTGAATCTCCAAAATAAAAAAAAGAAAGAAAAACCACCCTGAAATGTATTATTCCTGGAGCAATCTTGCTCTCAACGATGTTCCTAATCAGTCCAAGCCTGATAATGTTCACTGAGATCCTTAGCTGATAGTTATTGTAACTCTAGTTATGAATCTATTTCTGCTGGGGAACTACACTAGATATTTACTGGGGCTATTTTGGAGGTGGGAGGGAACACGTTCTTCTCTTCTCCTTCAGCACCATAGTAAGCTAGTGGCAATATCAGCACACTTTGGATTTGCTCACAGAGCATCTTTCCTGTAGGATCATAGGAACAAGCAGTCTTTGAAACAGCACTGATACCATGCTAGGACAGTGATCCTGGACTGCTTTACTGATATCCTCATTTCAAACTGTTTCCCATTAGCCAAATGGCCCTCATGGTCTCAAGACACCTTCTGTGATTATGGTATCATTTTTCCCACAGAATAGTTGCAGCTGGCATTTAAAATAAATGTGAAGGATGATAATAATTACAACCTGTGTTTAATGTCAAGATTTAGCATCCTTTCTTGCATCTCTGAACTCCATCACAAACACTAACAGAGTAGGTAGACCAATGCTTCCAAATATCTAAGGCTGATTCTGGATTACTAACAACTGCATTAAACTTATAAGAAAGAAAAGTTTTAGTCAAATATCAGTCTAGCAGGTAAAGCAGAACTAGGCTGCGGCCCAGTTGATTTATACAAAAACTATGGTAGGATATTAGTATACTAAAATATCATAACTTATAAAATGATGACATTAAAGCAGTATGATTTTCTAAGTAATATCAGGAAAAAAGCAATTAATATCAACATGTTTCATAATTAGTGTCCTTAAAGGGAATCATGGTTAAATAAATTATGTAATTAACATGGGGAATCGAAAACTATTTACATAATCCCCAAATTGCTATGTCAGAAACTGTGATCAATCATTGTTAAGCATAGGTAATAAACTTCAGATTTTTCAAGATGGAATTATATTTCTATGGAGATATTTTTAATATTATAAATAATATATATGATTCTTTTGTTCTTATCAATTAGCTGATAATCTGTGCCAGGTTATTTATATAAAATCAATGAAAGCATTTAAGGTCAAACAAGTAGGAGAAGTGCTTAAAATGGAAAGAGAGAACAACCAGTGCATGTGCTTTTTTATTTTAGTTGAGCTGAACTCATTGTTGGTCCTTCAGAGGAAGGACTGTTCTCAAAGGGAGCAGGGACACTCCAGAAGATCCAGGCCTTAAATCTCTGAGTCTAGTAAGGTTGAAAGACCCCAACCGAGTTTTCATAACGAACTGGATGAATTGGGTAATGGGACAGATTCTTCCTCCCCGCTCCCCCTCCCCACAGGGCAGGAGGGCTAGCAATTATCAGAACTGGTCACAGTCCTGGGCAGGAAGGCTAGCAATTATCAGAACTGGTCACAGTCCTGGGCAGGAAGGCTAGCAATTATCAGGACCAG
>PVIU01010795.1:0-13986 GCA_004026605.1 Ondatra zibethicus | reverse complement strand
TACTGTAAACTGAGTCACGATGGAACAGGCAGCTTGTCACGTATTCAAGGTTTTTCTGGGAGTAGGCTGAACTATGTTAATTTCATTCTGGGTTGAAGATCTAGACCAATCCCAATTGTACCCGTACCCCATATTATAATTTATGTAAATCTTGTGGTTTTGTCTATAAAAACTTGCTTGCATGAATACTCGGGGTGCTTAGCTATCCCGATGCTGGGCACCCGCTTGCGCAACTGTGGAATTAAACCTCGTGCTTTTGCATCTGATGGCCTGGTTATTGAGTCTGGGGGCTCCTCGGCGATAAAACCACTCTGAGGGTCTTTCAAGGTTTCTCTCACACTTGTAACAAAGTTAAAAATACAGCAATTTACCAATGAAAAGATGAGTATTTGTATACCACACGATGAAAAGTTCACCTCACCAACAACTTAATTACTATTTTTAGTTCTTCCACATCCCAACTGAAGGTTAAAAACAAAGAAGATTATGACATAGAGGAAATACATCCTTGATTTCCCTAAGGGTGATCAATTCACAGCACACAATATCAAGATTATTTGGTTGTTCATAATTATGTATTTTTATGCATTTTAAATTATTAACCGATTCTTGTACAGGTTTATTTATGAAAAATTAAGATATCAGAAAATGCATTTTGTCTTTTAAGAGATAAGTATTTAAGAAAGTGTCCCAGTTTCTCACACCATGTACGGAGTGTTAACAGAACTGTGAAAAGTGAGTAGTGACATTATCAACCCAAATTGAACCTAACCTAAAATAGGAGAAAGAATTTTATGTAGAATGCAATTTGCAATTCAGAGCACATAGTCAAATAGCAGTCTCATCAGGGTGGTTGTCCTGAAGCTATTGTGCTGATCAGCCACAATGAAAAAACCTAGCCAGCCATAGTCAAAGGATTAGCATATTCCTGCATTAGCACTCTGCTGCTCTCCTCAGCTCAGTATGACAGTTGAAGGCATCTGCACGTTTCTATTTCCTCGAATTTTACCCTATTCTTTGTCCAGTATGGTTAATACTGAAATTTCACGTTTTCACTTATAATTTTAACTGGAATTTTGCTATGAACACAGGAAGAAATGAGTTAAACAATAAAAAGAATTGTTTTGCATTTCTTATAAGTTGGAATGTATATAAGATTACTGCTTAGTTTTTATATTGTCTTATTTTAAGCAATTCATAAAATGTATTTTCTAAATAACCATAAATAGTGAAATGAAAAATCAATATCCTTAATTACTATAATCATCTGATTTATATTAGGCATATTTCAAATAGTATCATAAATATAGAGAAGTGTTTAGCTCACATGAACCATTTAATGTGGGGACACAAAAGTAATTATAGTAATTAAACTGAGAATACTACTGTTGGTACTTTGTCATGTTCACTAGTGTCCCTGTAGTGTATTAAATGAGTTTGTTTCCATTATAAGATATATAAATACATAAACAAATGAAATAAAATTAGAGTATATAATCTCGTGTTAATGTGTTTCTGCTATATTCATAAAGGTATTTAAGATATTTTTAATGGAACAATTTAAGAGAAAAAAATTTAAAAAAAGCTACCACATCTTTGTTAAAATGATGAGAAAACTTCAGTAAACACACACATACACAATCTACAAGGAAAATGCAGTAGGGGGTGACTGAATAAATTGTTACCAAGGTGAATCATCACTGGTTGGTAAAAGGGTAGAGAGGAGTACAGGTGTGAGGGAGGGTTAAGGAAATAAACAGAAAGGAAGAAGAATGAGTGAAAGGCAGTAAAACAAGTAGACATCGATAATTAATTGAAAAGATAGTGCCTAGACATTGAGATGTCTTACTGAACCTGATAGCTACCCAAACAAAAAACCAAAAATGTGTATGTGTAATATTATCTGTTCATCAGTCAGGTGATTTTAAATTTCTAGAGGTGAAATCCTGTGTCTAGTTCACCATCATAACCTTAATATTTTACTAAAATGTTCCCTAGAGACTTCCTAGAAGGCCAAGATTATGAGATAATAAAAAGTGTGCTTTAGGAAACCCCACTAATAAGACTTTTATACAAAAATTTTCTAAAAGCATGTGGTCAAGAAACTATTTTGCAGCTCAATATAACGTATTTTTACTTTAACCGCAAAGTAAAATAACTTGCCTTAAGATTAAATAGTGTGCTATGCAAAATTGAGCTACAGGTATGAATAATAAGGATGACAAGTAGCAATGTCAAGGTTTATTCTATCTTAGTATTATAATTCTGTAAGGGTAACATAAAATATACAATAATTTTATTTTTGCAAATGATGTAGCATTGATTGTATGCACTACATCTGATATCATTATAATTTTGTGAAATCTTTGTATAATATATATTTCTTTAAGATCAATTATACTAAAATTTAAGAAATTCAAGTAATGAATAAGGCACATTGTGGTGCCTTATTAATATGGATTCCCCTTTGTATGCTATGAATATGTTTTATTACCATTTATTAATAAAGAAACTCTGTTTGGCTAGGTGGGAAAACTAAACTGAATTCAGGGAGAAAGAAGGCAGAGTCAGGAAGACACTATGTAGCTGCTGAAGGAGAAAGATACCTGAACCACAACCTTATGGTGAACATAGATTAATAGATATGGGTTAATTTAAGATGTAAGGGATAGCTAGGAATATGCCTAAGTCATTGGCCGAGCAGAGTTTTAATTAGTGTAGTTTTTGTGTGATTATCCGGGGCTGGGTGTCAGGGAAACACATTGCAGGCTCTGATTACACCCTATGTCTATGAAACACATTTATCTTATTACAAAGAGTGACATAAAATTTTTGAAGAGAAATAATAAATGATTACCATTGAACAATTAGAAATATTTCAGCTACATGACTGAAATAAAATTGAAAAGTAATTAGTTTCTGCTAATTGCTTTGCTTAAGTTGGGCAACAATTCGTCAACATAGAAATTCAACATGATATTCATACTCACAATAATAGGATCAGGATCCCACACATATTGATTTCTTGCATAAGAAACTTTAAAAATATTTTTTCATGATATTAAATACAAGAGGAGAATTCCATTTGCTGCCTAAACATCTGTGTTTCAGAAATAAACTTCCATATTTGTAGGCTTTATAAAGGCTATCCTTGGGATTAACTGCAATTTGGGAACTTAATATTCTCAGCCCCTGGAGTTTTTATAAAATTTCCATAATATGAATTATCAGAGATAATTGGAACACTTACTTGAATGACATATTTAGATTGCAGAGTGAAGTAAGTAGTTTATTCAATTATACCCAATTAATTTGGCAACTGGAAAAGTACATGAGTTAAAAAATTCAAGAGAAAATTATAATTGATTTTCATTCTTAAATACAAGAAGTCAGGCAATCTATCCAATTTTTAAAAAATGCAGAAAGCATTTGGAAATGAAAAGTGCATTAGGTTTTATTTATAACAACAGAAAACAAAATAGAATGTCTTGGAAAATCAAAGACATACACAAAAACGAAATACAATATTTAGGAACTTCTTTCCAGATATAATCAATAAATATATTTGTTCACAATTTGTTTTTTCTTACTACCAATATGTAAACAAGAGTTCTCTTGCTTCCCAGGCAAACTCTCTACCAGCAAGCCAGTTTAAGGTCCTCATTCAGTAATTTTCATTATTGCAATTTGAGTTTTCAAAATCCTTTTATTTGTCCTTGCTTTTGCCTTCAAGTTTTTCATATTTCAGGAAGTTCAAAAAACCTTCACTTTGGCAGCAGAAAGAAGAATCAAAACACCCATGGATCGTCTTCTCATGTATCAACTGCTTCAGTGTTTAAAAAGTCAGTGAAATATTGCAAAGGAAAGTTCGATTCTTAAAATCTCTTTGCATCCCTATCTCTTCTTTTATATTGACTGTGATGGAAGAAAGTTTGGCTTTCAACAAATATGTATTTGGTCAGGAAGACAAAGAAAAGGCTTTTAAAATAAACTGAATTGTACCTCTTTCTCAGTTTGCAAAATAAATGTAATGGTGTCTTAGTAAAGTAAGATATGATCTACTAATTATAATTCAATTATTTATAGCTACAGTTGAAGACCAAATTTCTGTATAGTTTGCTGATCTTCACTCTTTTTTTTATTTTTCCATTCAAAAATTGACCCTTCCACCCCTTCTCCCATTCCCCTCCCACTCCCCCATTAACCCTCCATCCTTAAGAGAGGGCAGGGTACCCTGCCCTGTGGGAAGTCCAAGACCCTCCCCCCTCCATCCCGGCCTAGGAAGGTGTGCATTCAAGTAAACTAGGGTCCCAAAAAGCCAATACATGCATAAGAGACAGGTCCCAGTGCTATTATTGATGGCTTCTCAGTCTGTCACCATTGGCAGCCACATTTAGAGAGTCCGGTTTGATCACACGCTCATTCAGTCCTGGTCCAGCTGGATTTGGTGAACTACCATTAGATCAGGCACACTGTCTCAGTGGGTGGACCAACCCCTAAGAAAAACATATATAGATCCTCCTGGAAATTGGAAGCAAACAATATAGCTGGGCAAAAGTTGGGAGTATGGGGGTGGGGGTAGACGTGGAGGTGGAGGTGGGGGAGGAGGAGAGGTGGAAGGAGAAGAGAGAAGGGAAGGACTGGGGAGAGCTTGAGGAGTGGGAGGGTGGAGATGGAGGAAGGGGAGATATTGGAACAGGGAAGAAGATATCTACATTAAGGGAGCCACTTCAGGGTGGGCAAGACACTTGGCTCTAGAGGGCATCCCAGGTGTCCACAGGGATGTTCCCAGCTAGGTCCTTGGGCAGCAGAGGAGAGGGTGCCTGAATTGGCCTTGTCCCATAGTCACACTGATGAATATCTTGAATATCACCATAGAAATTTCGTCTGATGGATGGAGATAGAGACAGAGACCCACAGCCACATCAGAGCAAGGGACTGAGCTCCCAAGGTCCAATTAAAGAGCAGAAGGAGGGAGAAGATGAGCAAGGAAGTCTGATCTTCACTCTTTACAGTACAATACAATGTCCAGTGTTCTTCAGTAGAAGGAAAGCAGGTACTGTGAATTTTATATCCTGCAGGACATTTTGAAACAAAAATTTTTGGTGAAATATTCACACTACAGCATTTATAAAAAGAAATTTCTGAATATAGATACTCAGACTTTCCCAAATACTCAGAAATCAAAGAAAAAATGTAATGTTATCTTGTTGGGTTTTTTTTATATTTCACTCCTTTATTTAATACTTAACAGGATATGAAAAAATAAAATTGTAATCTATATTCAACTGTATGTTTCCAAAGTTTTATATTGTTTTGCTGGTGTTAATTTGTTAGCCTGCTTTATTAGTAAGGCAGAGCTGCATTATTAAAATTGTGATAATGGAATAATCTGTCTGTTTTTTCCAACATGGCAGTTCCAGCAACATTGATCATTTGCAACTGAGTTCACAACATTCCTTACCAAATATTTAAAACTTGCCATTTGTTGAAAAGCAGCAGTCTCTGCTCAATGAGCCAGGCCTTCATATCTCTCTTATCTTCATGGCCAGTTGACATCATTGTTCAAATTTTAGTTTTAATAATATCATGTCTAGAGTTTTCTTCAATTCATTTCAGCTGTTCCTATCAAATAATTACCTATGCTGTTCCACTCCAGTGCCTTGTTCAAACCTGTTTTGCATTTTACAGTTAGCACTAAATCATCTAAAGCAGATCTCTGGCCTCTGGGAAACTCCTTTTCATTTTAATAAAAGATTAAAATTATACTTTATAATATTAAAACTAAATTTCTGAGCATGCTTATTTTTCATCTACCCTATGGCAAACCAAAGAGTTCCTTGTGGAGGCCCTAATGCTCTTTTATTTTCATATTACTTGTCCAGAATTACAAACTACTAATTTCACAACTCAAAAACAGTGCATAGGAACCCTTCCCAAATAATTCAAATAGTAAGGAAAGTTCCATTATATACCCTATATTGTTCTTATAGTGTATTGTATTCCATTGCACTGAACGCATGGCATTTTTCCCCTTAGAAGTCCTATAGAAATATTTGTTGACAGTTCCTTTATTTTGTATATTATTTTTATCAAAATGATAAAACTACCAAACATGACATTCTTGCTTTATTTAGAGTCAAATACAAAGGGAATGTAATTAGTATGGTTAGTATGGGTGGGAGTTTGGGCATCTCTGTGTATTTATCATTTGAATAAAGATAGTCCCTGTGATATTAAGAAGACACCACACAAGAGGAAATCTGTAAAGCTTGTTTAGAACATGTTTATAGTTTCTCTCTGTTTTTTTATCATGTTTTTTTTACCTCCTATGACTATAATTTCCAACAACATCTTTTGGATGTGGTAAAACAGTATAATCTAATTTGTGATTTGTATTTTTTGTGCATAGTCCAAAATTGGAATATTTACTGAAAGTGAGTATTTGTTGTGACAAATTACTGATGCTGTTAAAATAATACACTGGAGGTATGGATAATTAATGCAGAAACTAAAGAATCATAGTGATTAGAATTGTAGGGAAAATTCAGAAATATCTGGAAGTTCTTACATTTAGATGCCTGTTAAAACATGTTTTATGCCTTGACTTCCTTTAGCTACCCATTTTGACATCCATGCTTTTATTAATTCAGGGGACTGGATATTTTAATATCTCATCAGCATCCTGAATTAAAGGTCATTCTCTTCAGAAAAAAAAATGTCCTTTGTCACAAAGGGTTCCACATTAATAGAGAAACCCGAACTGTAATAGATTTATCAGTATCATTCCTAAATTCACATGTTGAAGCCTAACCCCTAATTCCTCGGAATCTGGCTATATTTGCAGAAAGTCTTTAAAGAGGTGGTTAAAATTAAGTGGGGGAAACATTATTCTAGAATGACTGGTGTCCTTGTATGCAAAGATTAGAATACAAAAGGAAGACTGTGTGAAGGCAGATCACAAGAGACTGTGGGTAAGACAGGGAGAGGACAAGATACTTTCAGGAGCATCCACAAGATCATCTAGGATGCCAGGAAACTGAGGAGAAGTCAGATGTCAGCGCATCAGAACAAATATTCATGTCATCAATGCCTTTGTTATTGTTTATTGAATATTTTATTTTGTTGGATTTTATTAATCACATATATGTGTAATTAAACTTAATTTTTTGTTGTATAAAAAAGAAAGACAGGGAGAATGACTAGGGAAGCATCAATGTTAATTCTTGGAAGAAGCTGTCTTTTCGGAGACTGGTTGACTTCTTAGAAGTGCAGTCAGAGAGAAAGACGTTGGAATGTTGCAGCCTCCTGGTCCCCTCTATATCTGAACTAAAACCCGGTGACTAATTGATTAAAAGCTTTTCAGAATTACCCCACCCCTGACCCAGCAGACATTTGAGTCATTAGATACCAACTAAGGCAAGGACAAATGCTCCCCACAATCTTGCTGTAACCAGCTCTTGGATATGCCCACCAATAAATTTATCAAACTCTTTTTTTTTTTGGTTTGCACTAGTCTGGTTTTTTTTGTTGTTGTTGTTGTTTTCGCTTTTATTTCACATAATTACATGAGCTACAATCTCTTTTGTAACAATAATCTCTTGATGTTTTGTAAAACTCTTAAGAGTTCATGTGTTGGGTCCCTTGAGGACAGGCCTTCGCACCCCCACTTGATCTGTTTTGTACTCTTGTGGTTGGTTGTTCTGAAAACAGGAACAAAAACAGGAATAATCTGTTGTTTTCAGCAATGTTTCTAAGGATGTTTACCCCTAAGCCATGTGAGTTATGGTGGTGAGCTTTCTGCTTTTGCTTGCTTGGCCTCCCCTGCTGAGGGCTATATATACTGTGTGAGAAAGTGGAATAAAGGCTTGTCTGCAGAACCTGAAGTTGTGTTGTGTGTTAATCCCGACATCCCTCACTCAGAAGAACTACAGTTGCTGTGCTGGTGTGGCATCATGAAACTCCTTCCACGCAGAAACATGGAATTCTGGATATGCTAAACCTTTGTTCTTAGGCCAAATATGAACTCTCTTATACTTTTTAAGATAGGAGCTGTATTTTTGTATTGGCAGAAGAAACTAACACTGCCAACACAATGACCTGAAATTTCTAGACACCAGGGCTGCAAACAAATGAGTAAATACACAAATAAATACATACATTTTTATTTTTTAAATCACCCAGTCCCTTGTACTTACTACAGTGCCCCAACAACCCCATTATAGTAACTTTGGAGTAAATGGTATAATACAATTAGAAGTATTCTTTCTTAAAGAGCTAGTTTGCAATTCAAATAAACTAATGTTTTCATGCATTATAAATACGCAGTTGGCAAGCTTAGAGCTGAAAGAGAAAATGAGGCATTTAGGCAAACAGTCAGGCAACTTTATACATGAAGCTTTCTAAATGAATTTCTGTGTTGTGACTCTGCCTCACAGTGTACCTGCCTTTTCATTTACTGAGCCTCAAGGATGTTGTTCCTAAGAAATATAACATCTTTTAAACAGCACATTCTCATTGAGACTGTGGGCACACAAATCTAAACAGCAATCCAAAGGAGCTCAACATCTCTTGACTGACCTCTCACCTTCATTCATAAATCCACATTCAATAAACACTGAACATTCACTGCCTACGCAGCAGACAGTCAATGAAGCACTAAACAGATATAATCATGGACTTAGACGGAATTAGACTAGGCTAATAGGACTTAATATTTTTAGTTCCTTACCAATGTACTCAACACTCTGAAACTCTACCAAAATGTCATTAACTCGTTAGACTCAAATGACAACTAGGACATACAAATATCTGCTCTCCCCTAGCCTTTTGGAGACAGTGGTAAAGGAGAAACCTTTTGTTGTTACTGTTCATTTGTATCCTGTCAATTTTTTATAAACTGTGTGAGTGATGTGGTACTATATGTTCTTAATTCTTATTCATCATGTATATAGTATCCAGTTCTACATGATTCTTTCTTATCTCTTTTTTTTCCAGCAGAACATTTAATAAGATCTACATACTCCTTGGCACTTTATAAGAAAACAAAAACGTGTCTACCTACAAAGTGCTACATAGAGTTTTTCTAGAACATTTTTCCCCTTCATTATTAAAATTTTATAAGCATTAAGCAGAAAATCCTCATTTCTCTTTCTTGCCAATATCTATCAAACACTTTTCTAAAGTTTCCTATGAATTTTATGTATTTTATGTCCAAATAATAAGTAGTAAAGATTCAAACACAGAGGATAACATGCTAAATTTCTCTGTATCTCAAATAACCATCTATGATATGTTTCTGGAAGTAGTTCCTGTCACAAGGGTATTAAAATTATGTGAAATATGTATAAAATATTTATAAACTAGTTTATGTAAATATGTCAAGTCACAAAGTTTAAACGACAGCACCTACATAGACAAACACACACACACACACACACACACACACACACACAAAGATACTGAGCATGATGATAATTTATTTCCATGCATACTCTTTGCAAAATATAACTATAAAGTAATAATTCTTTTAACACTGCAATTAAGTAATGTTCAAAACCACAACATTGAATGGGGTTGATATTTTTGTTGCTCTAAATGATTCACATAATACATACACGGAGAAGGCTGTTGCAGGGGAGAGCTGCTTGTTCATCCCAGCCGCCTAGAACCGAAATAACCACACAGAAACTGTGTTAATTAAAACACTGCTTGGCCCATTAGCTCCAACTTCTTCTTGGCTAACTCTTTTATTAATTTAACCCATCTCCATTAATCTGTGTGTCACCATGTGGCAGTGCCTTACTGGATAAAATTCCCAGCATCTGTCTCGGGCAGCTCCATGGCTTCTCTCTCTGCCTTCCTTCTCCCAGCATTCAGTCCAGTTTTCCCCGCTTACCTAAGTTCTGCCCTATCAACAGGCCCAAGCAGTTTCTTTATTCATTAATGGTAATCACAGAACACAGAGGGGACTCCCACATCAGGAGGCTCTACAGCATGTGAAAACTAAGAGGTGTAAAGAATCCACAGGTGCAGCTGCATTATTTTGCCAAGAAGACAGCACTGTGATCTACAATGTCAATTCTTATATCTGTTAGTGATTTTTACTATAGTTTGTTCCAATGGAAAATATTAGTATCTTTAAATTATCAGTTTCTTTGAACCAAATAATTCTAAATTAAAGACCTAATTTCAAAAGAATAATAGTATAATTTATTTGTACATATTTCCCTACAGATATATAAAGTACAGAAAGAATCATACACAAAACCAGTTAAGGAAAGAGCTATATTTATGTAAGAAATGAAAATATAGCTCTCAAATGGCTGTTTCAAAGATTATTTTATTGAAACCTGATAATATCTACATACCTAATTGTCCATTTGTAAATATATAAATTGTATTGATTAACTTAAACAATGTGGAAATATATGGTGAAGCACACTAAAGCAATCAATACATTAACATTGATTAATTATTTAGTGAAATTATTAATTAAATATTTTAATCTGTTGACTGAGTTTTCTGTCCTGCCCATTTCCCTCAATCATTAAGTCCCAAAGAAATCACACAGAGGCCTACATTAGTTATAAGCAGATTGGCCCATTAGCTCAGGCTTCTTATTAACTCTTATAACTTATATTAGCCCATTATTCTTGTCTATGCTAGCCATATGGCTCGGTACCCTTTTCAGCAAGACAGTCACATCTTGCTTCTTCTGTGGCAGGCTCACAACAACAGAAAGAGCTTCCTTCTTCCCAGAATTCTCCTGTTCTCATTGACCCACCTCTACTTCCTGACTGGTTGTCCCACCTATACTTCCTGCCTGGCTACTGGCCAATCAGCGTTAATTTAAAATATAATTGACAGAATATAAACCATTGTCCCATACCATTAATCCCCATTTCTACATTTATATCTATATTTGGGTAAAATTTTCTCTTCTTAAATATCTACTGTATTGTTGTTTGAAACCTTTCTCATGTTATTTCTGAGTCCTGCCAGTTAGTTCACTAATGGAAAATTTATTATAGATTCCTGAACATCCTCTGTTATTTGAATGTCAGTAGCACACATCTGTAGAATCCATTTCTCATCCCCTGACACTCCTCTAATTGTGTAAACCAGTCATCATTCCACTCCACTCAGGATCATTTTTAGTGCACTGGGTATCCCATACCATTCTCCAGTACCCAAAACCAGACAGTCAAGACACCAGACAGGCTTTTGTGTAACTGCCCATTATTGAGGATTGAGAAATAAGATATAAATTTCTGATATTTCCTCTATATTGTCAGTTATCTCATAGAGAGAACATTTGGATTCTTTTCTAAGTCAGGAAGCATGGAGATCATACTTTTCAAAGCAGCTAATTCACTAATATGTCCTTGTGCTGTTATTCTCTCAGCCTCCTGATATTGCATTCTTTAATTATCTCTCAAATAGAACACCTCAAAAATCATTATATCAGTTCAGTGTATTTTTCCAGAGGCCACCAAGGCACACCTTGCTCCCAGACTTTCAATGTCTTCCTCTCTGACATAGATAAAAAGTTCATCACTATTACACTGAGTCCATAGAGTGAATGTTTTTAGTCATTTGAAAAATATTTACTTTTCATTTTTGTTCTTTAGAAGGCAGCACCAGTTGAACTTTTGGAGTGAGATTTTTCTTAATAATTGGATTATAAGTAATAATTTCCCACGTGAGCCTAGAAAAAAACACTGCACCTATTATATGATACAGTGTACTGTATTAAAATGATGGCCCTGTATGTTGGTATATTTCAGTAGACAATGACTTCAGTGTAGACAATGCCTATTATATTCAATTTCTTAATACATAATAATTACAACATGTGAAAAAGCAACACTGAATTGATAAAAGCTTGTTAGCATTCAGAATCAAAGATACATTCATCTTACATCTACAGAGATTGTCAATAACTAAATTACTCATGAACTGAGTACCCTATAACTCAATTCTTGGTAGAATTATGTATTTCTTCTAACTGGTCTTTTTTTGACCTAAGGTTGTGAGCTATAATATACTTATTATCTACTATTGTATTTTAAAGGTACTAGGTATCCTGTAGCTTCAAATACTGACAGAATCCATGATTCGTTCTAAGAGAAAAATGGCAAAGATTCCAGCATGCCCTAAATGAGAGATGGTGTTCTACAGGATTCGAGGTTAGGGAAACATGAGGCTGATTGTAGAAAAGTACATATACTTCCTGCTTGGAAGAGCATATGTGCTGTGGGAACTCCTGCCAATAGACTTTAAGATACCATCCCATTCTGGGCATGGGCTCATGCATTATGAATGCAGATGAAAAGTGTGTGAGGGGTTCTTGGCTTCTGGATTCAGTAAACAATAAAAACCTGAACAAAAACTCAAAAAAGCAATTAATTCTATTTAAAATATTAATAAAAGAACAACAAATTACATAGGAACAAATTTGAACAAATAGGTAAAATAATCTCAACAGTGTAAATTATAATACATCAATGAAAGCACTAGAGAATATGAAATATAATGATCAATATTGTTAGTCTGTTCCTATTACCCAAAAATTATACATACAAAATTCCTATATATTTATATCAATAATATCCAGAAGACCAATGCCATTTGTCCCATAAATAAAACACAAATTCAAATGCTATGAGGGAATCATACACAAAAAACACGAACAACAGTAAGAAAAAGGAATAAAACAAGCACCCAAACAAACCAAAGAAGCTAAGAATATCAAACTGTAGTGAACCAAGCAAACAAAGAATGGGGCATTATATTTACCTTATCTCAAAACATACTAAAATACTGGGTGAACAAAAAGATTATATTGTTATATATAGAACAATAGAATATAGAGAGTCCTTAAATAAACTTTACATATAGGCATTTATTTTCAAGATGCTGGGATCAAATATTGTGGAGCAGTGTCTTTAATTTTTTGATAATGTTGAAAGAATGGATACCCACATTCAAAATTCAAATTAGATATTTTAACATCAGTCTGACAAATCAATTTAAATAGACTGAGGCTTAAAATATAACCTGAAACTACTAGAAGAAAATTGTTTTTTTCTTTGTGGATTAACAAACTTTTGGGGCAGAGCCACAGAACACAAGAAATGAAAGAAAAATTACAGATGGGATTGCATCAAACTCAAAGTTTATGACTGGGGGATACAGTTTAATTGTAGAGCTATTGATTAATATGCAAGAAATCCAAAAATCTATCTCTACTTATGCTCAAGACAAAAATAACAACTAAAAAATATAGAAGCTTACATACATCAACAGAAACAACAGAAGAGACACAATCTTACAACCACCCTGTACTCTACACTAAGTCCATATTTACAAAATACACAGAACTTCCCAAATCAGCAAAAATATAAATATCTCATTAAGAATTAGGAACAGAAACTAATGTACATACATTCCTGTAACACTAGCATTCAGTAGAGGGGAAAACTATTTTGAATTTGAGATCAATCAGAGCTGCATAACAAGACATCTCAAAACAACAACAACAACAAACCCAAGTAAAGATGGTACTGTGAGTAAAAACTTTTGCTGCTCTTACAAAAGACCAAGATTTGGTCGCCACTACCTACTTTGGTCAGCTCACAGTCTCATGTCAGTTCTAGGGGATCCTGAATCTTTTTCTAGTCCTTTTGGGCACCAAGCACAATTGCAGTATACATGCAGATATGCAGGAACTCACACATGCACATAAAATAAAAATAAATAAACCATTCTAAAAAGAAAAACTAGCCTCCAACCCTTGCCCGACGATCCTGTTTGCTTCCAATTTCCAGGAGGTTCTGTGTATGCTTTCCTTGGGTTCACCTAGGCATTCAGCTTCTCTGGGCTTGCGAGCTAAGTGCTTGGTGACCTTTATTTTATAGCTAGGGTCCACTAATGAGTGAGTACATACCATAATCATCTTTCTGGGTTTGGGTTACCTCACTC